>JAPYZH010000360.1:0-107343 GCA_030523085.1 Meteorus colon
GTGGGAGGGGGGGGGGGGGGGGGGGGGGGGGGGGGGGGGGGGGGGGGGGGGGGGGGGGGGGGGGGGGGGGCGGCGGATGAATTAAAGAAATGTGGAAGGTAAAAAGATGTAAATATACAAACAGAAAAATTTCTCATGCGCCAAATTATTATGTTCTCATCCGTCCACATCTGTTCACATCCGAATGTTGAGGAAGGTTCGGTAAATAAAATGGAATTTGATATATGGACATAAAAAACATTTTGCGAACAGTGTGAATGGATATATATAACAAACTCAAGGGACTGTAAGAGTGAGCACAGAAAGGAGTTTTCTACAAACGAGCCAGTTGGATTTCTAATTAGTCGAATTAACAGGTGATACAAGCAACTCCGCGTCTACTCCATGTGCTCATCAGTCTTTTCCCTGTTTCTCCATCTCACTTCCCTCTCTTTCCGCTCATTCTTTTACACCACAATATCTGTCTCCTTCACTTTATATATTTCTTTCTTTCTCTTGTCCCGTTCTTTCTCTTTTCTGCTCGTGTCGGCCCCCGGCGGTGCTAGTCCCCGAAGCCGCGACACTGGTGAGCGCACTCGATGGGAGTTATGCGTGCCCGCAGTAACATTCATGTTTTATTTATCGTATGATTTGATCACTGAAGTATCGTCATGGCGGTGTGAGCAAGCCGCGTGAACACGCTCTGAGTCGCTCGCTGCCAACTGCACATATTGGTGACCCATCCCACCAATGCAACCAGCCCCATATAATAAAAGAATAAATAAATTTACATATATACGTACATATGTAAGTGCACATAATTGTTTGAATGCGTATTGAGTGCGTTTGTTTGATGCGATGCATGTCATCAATGTTACAGAGATTTATGAACTGATTGGACTATTATTTTCATCATCATTTTATGTTACAGGCAAACGGCCGAGCAGATTTTCTTTGATTACTGGCGAACTCGAATTCTCAATTGATCCAACCTCGGGCGTATTGCGAACACGAATACCATTTGACAGAGAAACAAGAGAAAAATATATACTCAGCGTTGGAATTAAGAATAATTTTGGCATTGCGTATTGTCAGGTAAATAATATTAGAAAAATTCTTCCCGACATAATGGAAGAATCCCCTATTTTTTTCAATAATAAAACTAATAGCCCCGAAAATGTACATTTTTCAGGTGGAGCTAACAGTAAACGATGTCAATGATAATCCACCAACATTTCCAAATACGAATGTGCGAATATCCGTGCCAGAATCTCATTCGCTTCACGTTCCATTGTACATTGCTCACGCAACGGATCCCGACACCACACCATCAACACCAATACGCTATACACTTATACAAAATAGCAATGATCTATTTGGCATTGATGCGCATCACGGTGAATTATATCTTTCACGTAGATTGGATTATGAGACCCAACAGCGTCATAGTCTTATGATAAGTGCAATGGATGGTGCTGGTCTCTCAGCAAATATAAGTTTAAATGTGGAGGTTCAAGACGTGAATGACAACCCCCCGGTGTTTGAGAGGAATGAGTATCACGTGGAGGTACCCGAAGGCGCCAAGCTCGATTCCCAGGTGAGAAAAATCTTCATTACACGCCCGTCACGCTCGCATTTGTTTATCGTACCGAGGCCATAGGCGCGGCATTACTCGACCTCTCTATCCTTCTCTCTCATTTTCTCACTTGCAACAGCATCGCAATGTATTAAAAATAAATGAATGAATGCAGTGATGCTGAGTGAGAATAGAAAGAAAAGTGGTAGACGAAGTACTATAGAGGAAAGGAAAGAAGTAGTTAACATCTATAGTTTTTATGCTTTTATCTTATTTATTTATTTATTTTTTTCTTTTGTTCTCCGTCAACTCACTCTGTTTTACTTCGATGATCGATGTTATATGGTTGCTTCGAATTTATTCGCATAATTAATATAATAATTAAGTGATGCCAATGCTGAATTTTCAGGTTCTTCAAGTGACTGCACTTGATTTGGATACCGGAAACAATGCAAGAATAAGTTATCGTCTTCAAGGTTCCACATACTTTCGTATCAGTCCAAACACTGGTTGGATTTATCTGACTCAAACATTGGATCGTGAAACAACAGATCATTACGCACTGACGGTGCTTGCAACTGACAACGGCAGTCCAGCAGCAACAGCGAGCTCATCGGTTATTGTTGATGTTCTCGATGACAATGATAACAGTCCTCGATTCGAAAAGGATTTTTATTCATGTGAATTATTAGAAAATTTGCCATCAGGCACTGTCGTTGGAACGGTCAGTGCAACTGATTCGGATTTAGGAAAAAATGCATTATTAAGATACTCAGTGGTTCAACACAATAGCAGTTTCGCCATCGATCCAGACACAGGTAAGAGATCATTTTTGCTTCTCAATTCACGGTTGTATATTATTATTTTTCACTATTTTCTCCGTCATCTCTCCAAAGCTGTTTCTCTTTTGTTTTCCTTTACCCACAGTTCAATAGTCACTTTGTACTCAAACCAAACACCATTCTCATTGAAATGTCCGTCATGAGTGTTTACAAAAGTCCCTCGTTGAATCTTCAAGATGATCGCACAAAACCTGCGACGGATAGAGCAGGTGACAGAGAGAGAAGAAATATCAAAGCCAATGCACCTTCACTTCATAAGGATAGCAGATGATCTTGTGGAATAAATATTGGCCGTGTAATAACCTTGTTGTATAAGATCCTACCTGGCTCAATGACGGAAAAATATTTTCTCTTCTCATTGAAGGGGATAGCGAGAAGAAGGGAGACAACTTCACCAGTCCTTCCGTATCTTGATACACCCAATTAAATCTCTTTTTACTTTCATTTTTCTTCCTCATCCTCATCAGATTCTTCATACTCTTCCGAATCTTGTTGCTCATGTGATCCAAATTGAGTCTTAATCTCTAGGGATTTTAGTTCTTTCCTCTTGTTCGCTCCTTGCATGTGAATTTCCACGAGATACACATTTCAAGGTGAGTGTAAGCGCGCGCTTTTACACACGTGACTTGGAGGATACGCGTGCGCGGAAGTAATCTTAAGGCAATTCGTCGCACGCGGATGAGGCCAAGCAATAATCCGATAGCCATTATATTCTACTGAGCCGCTGCCTCCAACCTTCTTTCATCTTTATTTTCACTTTCTCTACCTTCATCTTCGTTCACTTTATTGCATTTTTTTTCTTTCCCTCTTTCACGATTACCACCCTCTTCATACTCTTACGGCCGGGTTTAACGACGCGATCGGAATTCGTTTTGAAACTGCGTATACATACATATGTGAAGGGAACACACGCAAGAGGTCGAGTGAGAGCATTTCTCTTAAATATATATGTATACGGTCAGAATAAAAAGAATGAGAATGAGTGATAGAGATGAAAAAGATGAGGAGATCGATCAAGGAACCTTGCGGCGCGGAAGGTGGCAGACGATGGAAAGACTATCAATTTTCTAATAGCCACTAGCATACTCGACGTGTATATAAATTACGCATTTGATTTACAAAGAGAAATTTTCATACAAATTTTCAATTTTTAACTTCTCTCATTTTTTCCTACATCATCATGATCGTAAACGATATCGTCAAGGCCACAACAATCCATTGTTAATTCATTTTGTATACGCCTTTTTCAATCTGTCCTATATTCTTTTTTATCGCAACGTTGTTATAATTATTAGATCTCAAAACCAATATATGAACTTAATAATTTTACCTGTAAGAATATCTTCTTGCACCATTGTGTTAATTTATGAGAGCGTGTAGTGATAGAGGTGAATAATAATAATCGTAGAGTGAAATGTGCGTATGATATATAATACAAGTCACAGTCACCATCTATTGTTCGTACTGCTAGCTCAACATAGAATTGTTTCGAAATCTATCATGCGTCGAAATTCATTCCATCGCATACTGAGATAATCACTCGATGATCAAAAAATAACTGATATCCGATCAATGAATAAATTCTTCATCGGCATTACATTCTATTTTTCATTCATTCTCTTTTTTCGTTCTTTTTTTTTTTTTTCTTTCTTCATGTATACACATTCATGCCGACAGTTTAATTGAAAGAGAATGAAGAATGTTCCCAAGGAATTCCACAACGTTTGTGTTGCCCTCACTCACACACCATTCGCTCATGCGTTTGATCATCTCGATTCACTCCCTCACCATCCCATACCATTTCAGCTAGACACTTCAACGTGTGTCATTCATGCACGCGGTGTCGCTCTGATTGGCACGCGACACGAAGATATCAGCTTTAACAACTGGCGTTTACTTTTCTACGTTTGACAGTGCAGAAGTTGAACACAGAGTCCCTCGCGGAAAAGGTGGAGCGACGTATAGTTATATGTATTATACTTTGCACGGGATAGCACTCACATACGCAATCTTGACTGCGCGTCGAGCTCAACGAGGAAAAGATTAAAGAATGATAGGGACGGTGAGAGGTGGAAAAATTCCGATTCATGTTCATTTCTTCCAACAATCTCCATCATTCACTCATACATACACACAATCACAATACATACATGGCTGATTGACTCATAACAAATAACTCTTTTTCCTAATATATTAGGTCCTGAGCATTCCACACCATCGTTCAACCTGACTGATGAATTAATGAGTTTATTTTGCAATTTTCGTGCTTAGAATTCAATTTCATGTCATACATATCAATCAGGCGTCAACCTCTGTTATAAATATACATATAGTATATTAATTCCACGCCAGTGTTCTCACGAGAATATCAAACTCGCTTAAAAATGATTTGAAATCTTATCAATTTCTCTCCACACATTTCATCAATTTTCATTTTTTCGTCACAGTGATCAACTTTTTCAAAGTAAAAAGAAGATTCATGTGACCTTCCAAATATTAGATAGGGGAGAGCGCGATGGCTGAGCTACATATATATACGTGCACATATATGCAGTATATGTTGCGGGATACACGAGAAATGCATTAGCACGCGCCCTACTACCCCTTCAACTTTTTTTTTATTGTTCTACGTGGTCCTTTGGTGTCGTTGTTGTAATCGAGCCATTCGTTCGTCCAACATACTCACAGATTCTCACTGTGGACATGCAATAAAAGAGGAAAGCGAGTCGACTTCGTTTAAACGAACGCGCGCTCGCTCCGTACGACATATGCCGCTCGAACAGAGTGCTGAACACGAAAGACGGACGATCGACTAAGAGAGTCAAATACCGCTTTTGGTATTCCAGAAAACGCCAGACTTTACAGAATCCACGGTCACTTTCGAACAACGTTCTCGTCTTTTCATTCTCCCGTTTCATCCTCGCTTCCTTGCCGTTGTTCTCACATTGCTATACATATATATGTATACCCGACAAAATTATTATCCTGTTGAATCAAACGAGTAGGAGAGAAGGGATTTCAATTTATTATGTAGCCTTCCAACATGGACCATGTGTAAATGAGAATTATTTCAGTTTTATGTATTTTTTATGTTTTTCTCATTGTGTTTATATTTTTTTTTTACCACTCTACATATCTTATGTGTTCTAGGCGAGATTATAACTCGGGAACCGTTAGATCGTGAAATGAAGAACATACATGAGCTCGTATTGGAAGCGAGAGATCAAGGCACTCCATCAAAAGCAGCGCGTGTACCACTGCGTGTTACTGTTCTTGATGTCAATGACAATTCACCAGAAATTGTTGATCCACAGGGCGATGTTGTTAGTGTAAGAGAGGAACAAACGTCAGGTACAGAAGTTGCACGTGTGCGAGCATTGGACAACGATCTTGGCGAGAATGCAACAGTCACTTACAGTATTTTAAAAGGTTAAAACAAATGATCACTCTTACAATTATTACTTCTCACGAATTGTTCAAAATCGTTAATAGCTGTCGTCAGATCTTGTCGTGATAATTTTTATCATTGTTTTCACCTATTGGGTTCTCTCGCAGATCGCGACTCGGATGGTTACAATGTCTTCACCATTGATCCAATCACCGGAATGATTAGAACAAAATCGGTTCTCGATCATGAGGAGCGAGACGTTTACAGGGTATCTGTGAAGGCAAGCGACGCAGGCCGACCCCCACGACACAGTATACGTGCACTTCGCGTTGAAGTTCTCGCACTTGCCGATAATCGGCCGACTTTCACAAGCAGCAGTCTCACATTTCACGTGAGTATATAAAGACAACTATATACAAAAACATCAATCTGAACGTCTTTGATTTTATCTGATGGTTTTCTAATTGAATCATTTCATTTAGGTGAGGGAGGATGCATCGATTGGTCAAGCAATTGGTTCAGTATCAGGCGCCGGACCAGCTGGACGCGTTGCATATACTTTGGATCTCCTGACGCCGTTAACACAATCACCTGCGTTTGACGTTGATAGAAGCTCTGGCCAATTAGTTGTTGCCCATTCATTAGATCGTGAGAATGTTAGTGAATATCATCTAGAAATTCGTGCATTGGATACTTCATCCATTGGCAATCCACAGAGTATTGCGGTATCAGTTAAAGTAATAATTGACGATGCAAATGACAATTCTCCACGTTGGCCATTGGATCCAATTTTTATTCGCGTGTCAGAGGCGGCTGTCATTGGTTCAACGATATACAATTTAACTGCCACTGATCTTGACAGCGGTTCAAACGGTGATTTACGATACGATCTTGTCACGGAATTTCCATCAACCGGAAGCTTTGCCGTTGACTCACTCACTGGCGCATTAACCATCGCCAAGTCATTGGATAGAGAAGAGAGAAGTGAATATACATTGTTATTACGTGCTTGTGATCGTGCGCCAGTTGGTGAAAGATTAGCGTCAACGGTAACAGCCAAAATAATTGTATTAGATCAAAATGACAATGCTCCTATATTCGTTTCGTCTGATACGAGTAAAATATCCGTGACATCTGATCTCTTACCAGGTCAGTAAATGAACTGATTTCGATTTAACTTAAGCTCTCCAAATTTCGTTGCAAATAACCTAATCGATTTGTTAACTTCCTGTTACAGGTGCCAACATTGTAAGAGTAATTGCAATAGATAAAGATACCGATAATAACGGCCGTGTTTCCTATGTTATAACATCGGGCAATGATGAATCAAGATTTTCTGTCGGTTATGATTCTGGTATGGTGACTTTAGTCCGGCCAATAGTACGAGACACCGTTTTACAAATTACTGCGAACGATCATGGTTCACCGCCTCGTAGAGCTATGATGAACTTGACATTGACGATTGCCGTCGGTCAAAGCAGTGGACCCCCACGGCTTCTACTTCCTCATCCAGTTGTCGAAGTTGCCGAGGATCTTTCTATTGGTGAAACAGTAATGAATGTCGGTGGGCCGGCTCTCAATGACCAGGGTAAGTCGTCTTACTTGCGCATTATATAGTGGATGCTCAGTGTGCTCATTCATGCATGAACACTCGTAACGCAGCGGGTATGAATCTCACTCTAGTGCTTATTCTAATGTCGATGGTAGATATAAGAATACATAAAAAAATTAAATAGAGAAAAATATTGAAAAGTGCACTCTAGCCAATGAAATGAACTTTTAGCAGAAGCGGCGAATAGTTTGCGTTGAGCAATTCCGGCAGGAGTGTTATTATCGGCTAATAGGAAAGCTCTGCTATGAAAATTCTTTGAATAATTGCCTTGTAAATCCGGTCGGTAAAGTTAGAAATAAAATTAAAAAAGAAACAAAAGACGAATTGGAAGAATAAGGATGGAAATAATGTAATGCATATCTGACATTTATCCTATTTATATTCTATCCCGATTCCCTTGAATATAGTAAATATGTACAATGATGTTTTTTTTTGTGTGCACGCGTACGGACATTGCATACGTGCGAAAGTCATTTGGAAAAATGTGATCGAGATTCGATGTTATCGATATCGTTGTCGTTGTCGGCGTCGTCGCAGGTACACAGAAAAACTACCAACACCAACTGCACTTCGCATGAAGTACGAAGCAATGTTTTCGAAGGACACTTTCGTGAAGCCGCTCGCGTACTCACACTCTCACATCGCATCCGGGAGGTTTACTCCAAAGGAGAGATGGCAGAACGAAACAGCTAAGAATATTATTTGAATGGCGAAGGCAAAGGAGAGGTAAAGATGGTGAATATAAAAGAGAAGATGAAAAAGAGGAGTGAGAAGAAGGTTGAGAAGTAGGAGAGGTGGAGAACGGTGACCGGGGTTTGGTGAAGCGGCGAAAGGAGTCAGGACGAGCCAGAAGAGAATGCGCGAACAATGGCCGCGTATATCATCGTGCTGGTGGACTGCCGCGCGCTACGCATAGGCAAATCACCACTCTCTGAACGGAACGGTTTGTGTGTGTACGCGAAAGCAAAACCGCCGCCTTTACTCCTACTTCGTTGCACCCTTCTGACCAGCAGTGCAACCGCTCGATGCTCGCGCACTCATGCATTTATATATAGTACACGTGTGGGGATCCATTGCCAATGGACCACATGGGCTTTGTCTAAGCCCGCTAAAAAATCAACGACAGGCTAAACGACGTCCTTTGGAATTTGAGAATCGAATGCATTAAGCTCCGCGTGCCGGGAAGAGAGCAAGCATGCATTGCGTTTAAAACAGTCGAACTGGTCCAACACACAACGTGCGATTTCGTTCCGCTTGCACTGCTCTCGCTCTTAAAACATTGAAACTCAGTATTGCATTCACAGATTTCAATCTTACTGCATTCTATTACGATTATTGTTGTCAATTCATTACGATATTTTTAGTTTGCATCCTCTAGCCCCACACTACCTTTATAAATTCTAATACAGATCCATATGAAGAATTTTACATATAATAATAATGTAATATGTTGTGGTGGTGCGTTACATATTGTTCTGTTACATTCCTCATCATTGGCGGCGGCGTGCGTGATTCGTTCTTATTCGAAAACATGCGCTGTCGTTTTACAAAACACATTCGGCCCACACAGTTGACCCGACACGTAGAATCAAATGTGTAAGGAAACTTCGTGCATATTGTACAATTCCGCACACAACTTCAAGTTCGTACAATGTTGGCTCGACGACTGTTGCAGTCCACTGGGATCGTATTTCGGCCCCCCAAGAATTATATTGTATTATTTATACCGTCCGCATGAATTTATTTTCGAAAAAAGGACAAAAAATGTCGATCGCGTCTACCCAGTTTATTTTGGCGTTAAATCCTATTATCGTCGCCCATGCAAACATCTGACGTGGGAAAATGATTAAACAGTATTTGGCCCATGATTCTTGACTGTATTAACTTCATATCGTCACTAACTGCATAATAAACTGAATTTATGTTCTTTTATTTCACAGTCAATGTTAGCTTTCATATACCCATGGGTGTCGCAGACGACAAGTTCAGTGTATCTCCAACTGGTATTGTAACACTACGTGGACCACTTGATCGTGAAAAAGTATCACGTTATCATGTTCCAATTCTCGCAAAGTCAAGTAAACTTCTTGATCTGACCACACTTGAAATTGTTGTACGTGACGAAAACGATAATGCACCGGAATTTCGTCCAGGATCGTGCTATACTCTCGCAGTACCTGAAAATCAAGAAGCTTCAGTAATACATACAGTTTCGGCAGTTGACATTGATGATGGGAAAAATGGCGAGATAATTTACAGCATCGCCGGTGAATATTCATTTTTCTTAATATTGAAACATGAAAAAAAGAACTTCATTATTTCATTGAGATTTTTTTTTTCATTCATCTCATATCTTCAGGTGGGAACATCGGAGGAAAATTCAAGCTTGATCCATCAACTGGCCACCTATCAGCATCGAGTCTCGACCGTGAAACAGTTGCCCGTTATATTCTATCGATATCGGCGAAAGATAAAGGACGGCCAAGCTTGGAAACACGATGTAACATTACGATCATTGTCATTGATGTAAATGATAATTCACCAACTTTTCTCCATGAGATGCGTGCCAATAATCGACGTTCTCCAATCAAAGCCACTGATTACATGTCATTCAATGGACAATCATTCAATCAGTACAGTAGTTCATCGATATATCCCAATTACATGGCAGGAAAATATACGGCTACAATATCTGAGGACGTACCAATAGACTCCTCAGTAATAACCGTTAAAGCGAGTGATCCGGATCAAGGTGTCAATGGAAAGATTACTTACGTGATTGCTGAAGAGACAACGTGGCTATTTAGGGTTGACAACCTTACTGGTGTCATCAGCACAGCTGGGTAAGAATTAAATCTAGATTCATGGAAAAAAATATAATGATGACCAGCGTACATACACAGCTACATCGATATGATTCTCTGTGTTCAATTCTATGTATTTTTTCTTCCTGCCATTCATCAGGGTGCATATAGATAATACACATACGCACATGCACCTATATGATGAGCCGTACCGCCTTTTCTCTTTTCCGTTGATGCCACCGCGTCGGCTAATTTCATCCTGGCGTTAATTGCCACAGCCTTTATTGCCCGCCTGATTACAATCAGCCACGGGAATATTGCACCATGTATCTACGCACTGCAAGCGGCATACAGAAGGCAGAAGTTGAATAAAGATGAAAATAGAATCATTGAAGTGCGTGTGAGCGAGATAGGAAAATATGAAAAAACGAGAATGAAAGATACGAAGTCGTAAAATAGAAATGAGGATGGAAGGAATCGCGTGGAAGCGTCGAGCGCTCTAGCGAGGGAGGGTAAAGAGCATCGTAAAATTATTGAGTCGCTCTTTTTTCTTTTTTCTCTGAATCCGCGCACGGGCTTCACGATTAGATGGTATGCATAATCTATACGCGCGACAAAGATGCCATGTATATGTATATGTGTACGATGGAAATTTTCATTCTCCATGCGATAATTCTATTGGTGCACGCGTGCTAATAAAACTCGTATCTTTCAGTTGATATTCCAACCTCGGGATTCCGTTCACTTTCGCATCGCATCACATCGTCCTGCCAAGTCATATAAGAGACATTGACCGAAATAAAAAAGATTCGACCTACCGGTAAATTCTTTATCTCCCGACTCTCTTTCTGTCTCATTCTTACTCTTGAATAGTGCGATTACCCGTTAGGTGCTCCTTGTTTTCCGAGCCCCAAGGTCAGACACTGTTGCGCATTATCAGAACGATCATAATTAATTAGACGTCGTCCACGCATAAGCTAAGATCAAAACGATCATTCGCGCTTTCAAGGAGATATCGTAACTTCGAAGATAGAACGCGATAAAATCGTGTGCCAGTGTGTGTGCCCCCGCGCTCGTTTGCACTGATGGCGCTTTCATGATCATGTATCAAAAGAAACTTAGGAGAAAAAGAAAACTCATTGACTTGAACCTTCTAGTGAAAATCAAATCAGATGAAATATTTCAATGAAGAGAGAATCTACAAGATCTCATGTCGATGAAAAATTTTGTCTCCTTCACATATTTTCAGAATGTTAACCGGATCCAAAAGCTGATAATCAACTTTCAGAAGCTCACGTGCAATAAATTAACATCGCTCAATTTGAATTCTTAGAGATCCTTTTTCTTCATAATTGACCTCTTCCATTTCACAAATATACACACGAACAATTTATCATTAGTTTTGAGATCATTTGTATCGTCTTCTTCATTTTTTGTCAATTTGCATTTTGTTCAAATGCATCCCGATATTCCTTCTATGCTTCACACTTTCCGTCGTCCTTTTCTTTTCTCATAATTCTTTTTTTTTTTCTTTCCTTCCTTGTATGTTGTTAGTTACTCCTGTCTCGTCGTGTTTTGTTCCATTGCTTACCAACCATGTATGGTGTCGAACTTGCGAAAAGCAATGCAAAATACTCATGAGCTTACCCGGGCGAGAAATCGGAGGCACACATGAGCAGTGCAAAAGAGTGGGTGAAAAAACAAACGGGTGTAAGCGAACAGAGTAGCAGATTTTTGCGATCCGACAGCCGTGTGTCATTTCACATGAATCCCAAGTGGCATTTCAATGCATTATCTCAGCTGGCAAAAGTCTGATATGCAAAACTCAGACACGTTCTTCTTCATCTCCCCACTGTAAATGGATACGACTTCGCTCTCCTCTATCTCATCTTTGAACGCCGAGCTATACGAATATTTGCATCATTCGAATGTTATTTGCTCATCTCCCTTTCCGAACGTCTTTCTTCTCCAATGTATATGCTGATCAATATATTTTTACGCTACCCAACCTCACAATATTGACAATTTGGAACGAGGGGACTCCTTTGTGCATGTTCAATAATAATTTCAACTTTCATAAATATATTTATACTTATTCTTTATTTCTCGTTTTCTTTCGTGAACAGGCCATTGGATCGTGAGCTGCAAAGCACCTACAATTTCCTGGTGGTTGCCACAGATGGTGGCAGCTACGATGCGAGGAGCACATCCATTCCTGTGGAAATTAATTTGACAGATGTTAATGATAATGCGCCAATTTTCGAAGAAACTCCACTGAAAGTCATTGTTCCCGTTACTACACAACCAGGGCACAATATTTTACAAGTGACGGCTAAAGATGCGGATACTGGTGTCAATGGTGAAATCATGTATACTTTTCTTCAAGAAGAGGACAACTCCAAATTCCGTATCCATCCGAGTCGTGGTGTTATCACTGCCACATCATCATTAACGCAAGAGCATGGTAGAACGTATCATTTGCAAGTGAATGCACGCGACCGGGGAAATCCGCCGAAAAGTACAATTGGACTGATTGAATTACGAATTGGTGATATGGATGATGTTACGTCAATTTTGAAATTCCAAAATGACACATATGAAGTTGTCGTTCAGGAAAATTCAGCTATGGGTGTTGATGTGATTCAAGTGACGGCAGTCCGTTCAGACGGACGTCGACAACACGTTACGTATTCTATTGGCACTGGAAATGATTTTCAGACGTTCGCAATTGACACTAATTCAGGCATAGTGAAAGTTAATGATCCAACTAAGCTTGATACCGAATTATGGACTGATACCTTGAGCCCAGATGCACGTGATGAAGTAACGCACAGATCTAACTCGTGGGAGCGTTCATTGGCTGAAGAGCCTATGAAAGAATCCACGGAGAAAGGTTCCAAGTGTATATTAACTCTTATCGCAAAAACTACCGGACCAGAACCGCTTGAAGCTTATGCGAAATTAATCATTCATATTTCTGATGTGAATGACAACCCTCCAATATTCACACAATCACAATATTCTTCTACAGTATTGGAAGGAAATACCAAAGGAAATTTTGTTATGAAGGTAAAAAATGCTCTATTTCCAACTTTCGTAGAATAGTGAATAAACTCTTATCAACTACTTATTATTTATTTGGATTAGTCGTCGAAAAACAAAAATCATATGTGTAATTCATACTTTTTTCTATTCATCCAGCTTTCCGCGAGCGATGCTGATCAGGGTGTGAACAGTAAAATCCTATATCACATCGTCGATGGCAATCTTGACAACGCGTTTACAATAAGTCCGCCATACAGTGGTGTAGTACGAACAAATATCGTCTTAGATCGTGAAATCCGAGAAAAATATCGATTAACAATAATCGCAACTGATCAAGGAAATCCGCAGTTAACTGGCACAGCAGCATTGAGTATTCGTGTAATTGATGTAAATGACAATCAGCCAACGTTTCCTGGCCACAATATCATTTCCGTTGCAGAAGGTAAGTCATGGATACATAATTTGAATATCAACTCTTTCACCCACGAGTACATCAGAATGGTTTAACACTTCCCACCCATATCCTCATAGCACATTTGATCGTCACATACCGTTATTCGCTGCATTGCTTTCTATGCGCCTCTAATAATCACGATTAAGTCACGATGTGGAGCACAAATAGTATTTGCGCATATGTACATGGTGAGCGCATCACACGTTGGAATGAAGAATATTTTTGTTCCATTACATTATATTTGCATTAAGTTGGAAATGCATCGTGGTGAGAATTAACGGAAGTCAAGACTTGCACAAAACTAGTTAAACATTTGACACGTTCATCACGAAGAAATTCAAATGCGAGATTGCATTTGATGTTGAATTTGTGGATGCGTATGTATCAATCGAAAGTTGGAAATTGAAATCATGATGGTACATGAAAACTTCAGATAAACTAAGAAATGTCGAATCTAAAACACAAAAATCGAAAATTTATAGATACTACAAACGAAATGGGAACGAATTGAATGACAAAGTGAGCAAGAAGAAGAGAAAGAAAGTATGAGGGGACTGTGTGGAAGGGAATGTACGGGGCACACGTTGTACACCGAGTATAAAGTTAAGTGGTAAAGGATTTATGTCGACATTAAAGTCCGACTGTTGGGAACAATCTGCATAATTTAGAGCTGATAGGTGGCTGCCGGGCCAAATATATTCTCCTCCAGCAATCTCTCGCGCCCTCCCGGTTGAATGTATATACATATACATGTACGAAAACACTACACATCATCATCATCATCAAACATCTCCCTTGATTTTCTCATATATATATATATATATATATATATGCTTGAGCGCCACCATACTCTTCCTTGTCCATTGACAGATACGATTCAATGGAGATGGCTCGGTGCAATGCGGTGGCCCGTGGTGGCTTAGCGCACAACTACTGACGTCTATACCCGGGTAAAATTGCCATGAAGAAGATATAAGCGACTATGACATACTTATTTGGACTGTTCATTCAGAGGAATAGAGGGATAAATTCACAATAGTAATATATTTCATTATTCCCATATTAAGAGTGGATGTATAAAGGAATTATAGATGATTTCGCAATTTATTCGTAGCAATAGACTATACAGATATATATTTTTTTTTACGAGATCTATAGATATTGAACGAACGGTTATCGTATTGATGATTCTTGAGCGCTTTCGGTTATGGGAAATGGGTATGACGTGAACGTATGAAAAAAAGTTATATGGAATGTTCAATTGGTACATAGGTGGTGGTGGAGGAGGAGTATAACAAGAAGGAAGAATGCAAAGCTCAACGCATATGTGTCTGACCTGTACGAATCGCGAGCGTGGATAAGGTATACCTCCTGTATGAGTGCGCGCGTGGTCGCAGTAACGGCACCACGATAATTGATTTTAATTACTCGAACTGGAATCGAAGATTTTAATTACTTGAAGGCTCTTTGGGACAAGTTTGTGTGTGGTGCATTTGTTCCCCTGTGTGGGTGTGTGTGTGTTAGTGTGTTGAGAAACCTCACTTGCTTCCAACCAGCCCCGCCCAATGTTTAATAGCGGCTGAACTTGTTCCTCGTGACTTTCCATGGGTATATCGTTCTCAAGGAGAGCACGAGATTTAATCGCGTGCACTCGACGGCGGTGGCGGCGGCGCAACGGCGCATCGTTCGGGTACTCGATCGAATTGGTAGATATCGATGCACCTGATCTCGCACAAGTACGGATGCAACGAGAGAAAAGAAGAAAGAGCTAGAAAGACCGTGAAGAAACCCAAAAAAAAAAATTGAAAAAAAACCACACATGGGAGAAAAAACACTGGACAAAATAAATAAATGAATGGAAAAAAAAAGATATGGAAGAACGGAAACGAGAATGAGAAAATGGAGGAAGAGGAACGTGTTCAGAGTGAGTTTCGGTTCATCAATCTACTTCAAGTCAAAAATCTCATAAGATGCCGAACGTGTTGGTAACTGCGTTCCCTTATCGATACTTTATATAGACGTGAAAGAGTAGTACTAGTTACATTCGGTCTTTGCACACATCAGCAAGGACGACCCTCTAGTAAGGGTCTTGGCATTCGTTACCGATTTACATGACTTTAACGGTCACAAAGCAAATTTATGAGCGACATAAAGCCGCGTGCCAACTCTATACAGCATTCTACTCATTGCTGCATCCTTTTCGAACATATATATGTATACTGATGTAGAATGTAATGAAGTCTAGAGGGAAGGTAACTACTGCATAATATTAGTCTGCATAATAATGCATGATACATCTTACTCCACATACAAAATCATATCAACACGTCAAAATATTTTATTTCGATAATTACGAATGTTGATGACTTATTTTTTTGCTTGCATTGCTCCCGATAATTCACATCAGTTCTACACACGCGATCATCGAAATGAGAACCTTTTCTTGGAATGAGCAAGTGAGACAGATAATGCATGAAGACGAAAAAAAGGAATTGAGGAAAGAAAGTGAGATAGGGAGTGGTTGGAGATCGGAGGAAATTACTTCCCAAGTCTCTCGCTTGCTTTTTGATATCTGTCTCCGTCCTTCACTCACATATACTCACTGGACTCATTTATTCTCTCATTCTTTTGCACATGGGGTCGACTGCATTGCCATATACATGTTGGCTATTCGAGGGGAGTATGTGTGTGTGTGTGTGTGTGTGTGTGTGTGTGTGTGTGTGTGTGTGTGTGTGTGTGTGTGTGTGTGTGTGTGCGCGCGCCTTGTGCACAGTCGGTTGCGTTGCATTCACTTGACCAGATGAAACGGCTCGATAGGCTGAATTCAATGCATTTTAAGTATGAGCCACGAACAAATGCGCGCGTTAATGTATCTTAGCCATGGACAGCAAAATTTTGACTAAACCAAATCGTCAGTCAGTTTGTTCAGCCACTGAACGCGTTGTCCAAAACAGAATGAGCGTGGCAATACAGATAAGTGAGAGACGAAAAGAAAACAACATTAATCAATTTCAGCAGCAGAAATGAAGTTTAGATGGTGACAAAAAGCAAGTTGAAATTATACGCTAACGAAAAAATCATGCAGAGCAATATAAAAGCAGGAGGCGGAGTAGGTGGAATGAATCAAAGCAAGATAATTTCCTATGCTGTACCCGTCAGACATTCGCATTTCTTATGAAATCCCCATCACTCAAAATCATTATTTATTTCTGCACTACTTTATTTTAATTATTCGTTTTTTTTTAATTTCATTCAGGTAGTGCAGTTGGAACTATTCTTACAACAATTACTGCCAATGACGTAGACAGCACGCCAGCCTTAACCTATCGCTTCGGTAACGTCCACCATCCGGGTCCTTTTAGTATTGATCGATATGGGGGCAAGGTCACTTTGAGGGAGACTCTCAATGCCGAGGAGTGTTCTGAATATACACTCCAAATAATTGCCAGTGATGGAATTCATGAAGCAGTAACTGATCTCATTGTACGCGTTATCGATATTAATGATAATGCGCCAAAGTTCCAACAGGCAGCGTATGTTACCACATTATCAGGTAAATATAACTCTTACTAATATTATTTTATTAATGATAAAAAACTGCATGGACAATACGTATTATTGATATGAGATGGATACTTAATATCAATAGCCGTGAGAAATATTTGGGAATAATAAGAAAGCAATGAGAATATGTAATGTGGTGTACAGAAAATTAAAGGATGAGAAAAATGGTGGAAAAACTGTGCATCAACAAGAGAAGAAGAAGAATGAGAGAGAAACAGAGCGGACAGCCCATCGACACTAAATAAACGAACGTTTAAAAACTGGTTTTTAGTAGACACCAGTTGTCCTGTTGTCGTGTTTCAAACGTGAATTGACACCGCGCTAAGATAAAGACGCCTCGCTATACGTGTATTTATAGAGAAATACCGATCACTGCGAGGGAGGATGATACAACAATAAGCAAGAGGAAGTGAAGGAGGGTATAACGTTACACTTCTCACATGAATGAATGCTGGGGAAGATACTGTCTTGAATAAGCGTCAAAAAGTAGCCCCCAACTGTTTTCGTACAAGGTTACTTATTGAAAATACATTTCCACCTCATGATCTCAGCCTTTTCAAGTCCTCCCAACATTTCTAGAGAGAGGTAAGCCACTTTGGCATTGAACTGTTGAAGAATGAAGGAATACAGTAGAAGCATGTTGAGGAGGAGTAACAGTGGAGACGCGGGAAAGGGAAAAGAGATGATGAAGAAAAGTGAACGAGCATTTCATCGTTGTAGTAAAAATTCATCTCACAGAAACTTTGAGACCAGCAGAGGCAGGCGCGCACAGTCATACGCACCTCGCAATTATGCAGACTCTTCATCGTCCCCACTCTTCTCTTTGTTCCACTATATATATATCCTTTTTCCGATTCAAACAATGGAAGCAATTTCTTTTTCTTTTTTCTTTGCATCCCCCGAATGCGCTTCTATCTACCGATGTAAAAAGCTTATTTGGGACACTCCCTTTTCTCCGAGTTGGCACATTAATGCCGAGTTATCTGACGATTTGAAACGCATCGAAATGATTCTTGTTCACCGACTTTGTTGGGAAAAAAAATTCTCTCACTCGCTATATATAGATATACATATTAGTATGTATATTTATTTGCCTCCCTCGACGATTTATGTAACTGGTTATTATTTCATATTTCCGTTTGGGTCCCAAATGTCAAGCCGCCGGCTTATCCTCCTGACCGCATCTTTTCGATGTCATCTCACCCATAAGCAATGAAAATAAACAGGGACAATAAAGTTATTTATTCGCCTATTTTTCACGGTAATATTATGATGAATTTTTATATTTATTTTTGTATTAACCCACAGAAGGCAGAGGCGATGTGAGAGAGGTCGCAGTTGTCAATGCTACTGATAGTGATGTACTGGAAGAGAACAATTTTATCCATTATCGACTCCAAAAACCAATCAAGGGATTTGCAGTTAATTCGGTGACTGGAGTGGTAACTGCCAATCGTACAGCACTAACGAGACCATTGCCAACAGAAATTGAACTTGTAATTGTGGCAGAAGACACAGGAAAACCACCCTTGTCGAACACATGCTCAGTGATTGTAAGATTGAACGGTTTAAGGAGTTCATCTGCAAGTAAAGAATTCAAAATTAATGTCAATGAAAATGCGACACGCGGTACGAGCCTCCTCAAACTAGCAGATTTGGGATTATTGGACGGCGCTATTATATCGGAAGAGGATACCGGTACTTTTGAAATATCCAGAGGCCGACTAATTGTTGGCAAAAACCTTGATCGGGAAACTAAAGACAGGTATATTGATTATTCATATTATCCTTTCTATACAAACAGAATAATTTCCACAGGTTTTTGTTGAAACAAAAAGCTCTAATTATAATAATGGAATTAATTTTCTCAACAGATTTGTGCTACACCTGGGCACCAAGTCCAAAAATTCGTCATCCGAGAACTTAATCAATGAAGATTCAGTTATTGTCACAATAATTGTAGATGATGTGAACGATAACTATCCACGCTTCTCTGAAGAATTGCATGAGGTCTCGATAAAAGAAAATGCAAGTCCCGGAACAATATTGGCCGTCATTAAAGCAACTGACAATGATTTGACCGCAACACCAGCATCAACAATTATTTATGATATCACATCTGGTAATGACGCAGGATTATTCAAAGTTGACAGTGTGACTGGTGCCTTATCAGTCAATTCAACGCTGGATTGTGATCTCAACTCTGACGTTTACAATCTTGTTGTTCTCGCATGTGATAGTGATCCACTTACACCTCTATGTGCGCTCGCGCGAATTTCCATCGACCTCGAAGACGTCAATGACAATTCGCCTAAATTCCCAGTATCAGAATACCTCGAATTTGTCGGCGAGAATGAACCAATTGGAACAAAAGTATTTACAGCACGGGCATCTGATCTTGATCGTGGAATATTCGGGACTCTCAATTATTCAATTGTATCAGCAGCTGCAAGCGGCTTCTCTGACATTGATGATAGTTGGAAATTATTTGCGGTGGATGCAAAAGCCGGCATTGTTACAACTCGTTCTGTATTTGATTATGAACAACGAAATCGTTATGCTTTCACTTTGAGAGCAACTGACGCTGGTGGACGAACTGCTGCAGTGCGTGTTCGAGTTGAAATTGATTCTAAAGATGAATTTTTCCCACAATTCACTGAGCGAATGTATCGATTTGGCTTACAACATGGAGTGCATACTTCACCGGGTACAGTAATAGGACACGTGACTGCAACGGATCGTGATAAAGGTCCTGACGGCCGCGTCGTATATCAATTGACGTCACAACATCCTTATTTCAAACTTAATCGTACCACCGGTGCACTCATTGTCAAGAAAAAACTACACATTGATGCAGTGGAAGAGTCATCGCGCCTTGTCGTGAGTGCAAGCTCTGGAAGGCAAGGCTCATTATCAAACATGACCGTAGTTGAAATTAAATTGATAGATGATGAGTCAAATTCACTATTCGGTGGATCAGCATTTGCAACACCAACAAATCTCGGTGCGAATATGGCAGTTGCAGCCTCGAATGGATTGGCAGATTGGGCATTAGGTCTCTTGATTGCATTAGTGCTCCTCATAGCCGCATTTGGTGCAATTTTTCTATATCTTCATTTACGGAATCGAAATAATAAGAAACCTGGCACCAAACCAGGACTGAACGGCGAAACCAACGCAACCGCTTCGAATAGTTATGTGGATCCGAGTGCATTTGACACAATACCAATAAGAAATGTCGCTGGTGTTGTCGGGAATGGCACTGTATCAAATGTCGGTGGTACAAGCAACAATGGTGGAACATCATGTCAGTTTGCACCGCCTAAATACGATGAAATTCCACCGTATGGAACCTCTGGCCAGTCCGTGGGTCAACAAGCAACTTCAGAAATTTCTGGAAGTGATCAATCAGGTTCTTCAGGTCGTGGATCAGCCGAGGATGACGGCGAAGACGAAGAAATAAGGATGATCAACGAGGGCGGCGTTACTGGCGATTCAGCAAGTGATTTGTCTGTACATAATACGCAAGAGTATCTCGCACGATTGGGAATTGTTGATCCACCTTCGAGTAATTCACGACGACCACCCGAAGCATTACCACTCGATAGCCTTCATTTATTTGAAGACGAGGCAGTGACTGAGGCGGAAATCGCGACATTAATCTACGGAAAAATTGGTGAGACTGGACGACCAACGTCAGGTATGGAAGTGCCGGGCGGACCGTCTATGAATGGTTCACTCAGTTCGATTGTTCATAGTGAAGAAGAGCTTACAGGCTCATACAATTGGGATTATTTGCTCGATTGGGGTCCCCAGTATCAACCACTTGCGCATGTATTTAGCGAGATAGCCAGGTTGAAAGATGACGCGGCCAGCGTTCAAAGTGGCAATTCAGGTGGCAGTACGCGGCACAAGCCTGTACATAAAGCACCACCGCCACCATTGCTGACTTCGGTTGCTCCAAGATCGCTTGCAGCACCTCCGTTGGCACGTGGAATGCTACCACGTTCGCCAATAAGTCATGACACCTCGACTTTTCCATCTGCAGCGTTGAGTCCAAGCTTTTCACCCTCTCTTTCACCTTTGGCTACAAGAAGTCCGAGTATAAGTCCTCTTGTGCCACCTGCTACACAACGATCACAGAATTCGGCTCGCGGTTTGCCCGTTGTCGACAGCGAATTGAGAATTTAAGAATTATGCTTCTTTAATTCGCGTGAGTATATTCATGGAAATACGATCCACAGGACAGAAATTCAACAAAGATTTCGATGGCTGTTAATCTTATAAAGATTCGATTCATCAGTGTGACACGTAACATAAAAAGTGGGGCAATTTCTTTTCATAGAAATTTTAAGATAATACATCTTCAATGTGAAATGTAGATGTAACGACTGTATAAAAAAAATAATGTAATTGACAGTGATGTCGTATTATTTCAGCATGGATTGAAAAATTATTCTGCAATTAATTCGCCATTGCTCAACTCTGCTTGTCGGAATGTTTGTAAATAATAATTATTAATCACCCGCGTCGGGTGCGCGGTGAAAACAGAATGTTAGATTGTAAGTAGAAATGTACATAAATTGAAGTGAAATCACAGAAAAACACAAAAAATCAATTGTTTTGATCACAATAATCAAAACGTAGACTGCTCCTACGTAAGCGATATGAAAGGTGGTTGTTAATATTATTATAAAACTACCATTGTAAAATCAATGGGAGCGAAACGAAAAAACAATGTATAGTATTCCATTGATAAATTGTGTGATTCAATTGATCGATCATTCATCGAACTATTTATCGGTAAAAAATACCAAATCGTCGCTTATCATTATGTCTCGTACACCACGAACGAACTGATCTTGAATATCGTGGTATATTCCATTGCATAATGTGTAATATCAGTATATTTTGTATAGAAAGAATCATCCTCACCATGTGTAAAATCCTTGAAACGGTACCAGCTACGGCTGGTCCTTAGTAAATGAATTTTTTAGAAAAAAAAAAAAAAAAAATCAAAAAAAGATATCAGCGTGTCTTTATTATTTGTTTGCCCAATGCTGTCTGAAGTTTCCTGAATTTAACTTCGTGGGAAATGGGTGGGATAAATCAATAACACTAACACATCCGCGTATAAACCTGCATTGGTGATATAACTTGAGTCTTAGGTACATAAACACGTAAATGAGTCCACATAAGTTTGAGAAAGAAATCTCTTGAATACAATTATCACTACGACCAACTTACATCACGTAAGATTTGGACATATTCGAACGCTCAATGAAATGAAAAGTCAAGAGTCAAGCTCTAATTACTTGCTCTAGCACCCAATTAATAAGATATTAATGAACTACACAATATTCACTTTTTTTATTTCACATGAACAATCTAAATAGATAATTAGACATATTGATATGTCTAGCAGCTATTACCAATTCGATACACATAAGTTTTTGGGCAATGTCAAATTCATTCAGAACCTATCACTTTGAATACTTTTTTATTTGTTTGTTTCATTTTTTGTTGTAATGAGATGAGAAGTGTTAATGGACGAGGTTCAAGTTCTTATCTCATCTTCTTTCCCTATATATAATGCGAATGGTTGATGTATATATATATAATATAAGATGTATATTTCGTAATAGATAGACGTCAAAAAGCAAAATGAATCTACGGTGCAAATGCAATTGAGTTGCGCGCCCCAGCACCAAATGAAAACATTGCTGAATTCAATAATCATGTCTTTCTTCAACTTCACCCTATTATCATTGATGCTGTTTCATTCGAGCGCACAGAAAAACATACATTCTCTATCTTCTTTGTTTTTTCACTTATATTTTGGTTTTGTGTTTTACCATCATCCTACGACAAATATATATACGATACTTGTTTGTCAGGGCTGATGAAGGCGCAGGTTCTTTATTGCCCACCTCCGCGACCCAAACTCTATGTTCACTATTTTCTATCCAGTTTCTTATTGTATATGTTTTTTTTTTGTTTTCAGGTAAACAAATTGTACGATGTAACGAACTTTACACAAATGGCCAAATCAATTGTCGTCTCGAATAAATATGACTCTCTCGCTGCAATTTCTAAATATTACTTTCGCAATTTCTAAATTATTAGTTTCGTTTCGGATTGCTCAAAATTTTCTTTCATATTCCGTATTTGTTGGTTTCATCTGCGGCAGTCTTACAGTTCTCCGGATTTTTTTATACCTTGTTTCTTCCGCGTGAATAGTCTTATATAGTAGGACTATATAAAATCCATCATTTTATCGATTTCATCGATTGTGTGAGCCAAATAACAATTGAATTTTTCTTTGATAAATTTTGTTCCACTTTCCACAATGTTAATTTTATGTTACCACATATACGCCATTATTTAAAAATTTTCTGCATACCCAAAAGTAATTCGTATCTTTCATATTCTTTCCGTCAATTGAATTATGACTATGTAATCTAAAGCTAATACCACCGTGATAAACTAAATCACCGTTCAATTTTTGATTTATTTATGGCAAAATGAGATATACATATATACGGATGTTATCGCACCTAAAATGCTAGTTCGGTTTTATAACGAGCACCATACTGAACTCAAATTGAACCGCGTACTTTCATCGTGTCGGATTTATATCAACACATTGAAATAAGGCACCATATATATTCATATAATGCTCGACGCTGGTTATCGTCGATAGCAAAAATGTTCGAATTTCTATTTTTACTATCAAATTATGAATAACACAGTAGAAATCACAAGAAAAAAAGAAAACAATACGAAAAATGAAAAAATTGAAGCCAGATGTCTGTAAATGAACGAGAATAAAAAATATTGAATTCATACTTTGTTTACAAAAGTATAATATGATTTCATATGAGTGAAAGAAAAGGTGAAATGCGCATTATCACAAAATTATTTAGATTTACCTTCTTTCTCTCGTGAAATGTCAATTGTCGCAACTCGCATTTGACGCAAACATGAATATTCACGGCTATAATATATTAATTATATGAACCTTGCTCAAGTGTCTACAAACATTATTGACTATGAATGTTTTGTTTGGTTTTCCGATATGCCTTTCGAAAGTGTATGTTGTACACATTGAAATCGACCTATACAATTAATTCACTAAAAATTCGCGGGTGCAGGTATAATCCCATACGAATCATCAATTATTTGTCAATGTTTATCATGGCATGTTTCATTTCACACGAAAATGTGAATTACATCCACATCCACAGGGGTTATACAGTTTGCCATTTTATTTGTATGGTTATTAATAATTGTTTCCAAGTTCCATCACATTCACGCCTTGTGCATCCATGATCATTGGTCAGACAGTATCTTCTATCACGTTAAGTCGTAATTGCACAGGAAAGTTATTTGGACTGTGGAAACAGAAACAAAATACCAGAATGAGTAATTATTAATCTACTAGTGTTTCCCATTCACTTACGGCAGTCCAATGGATAGAAAATTATGTACGAAAGATGATGAAATCAAATTTGTGATCATTCATTTCAGCAAACTAACCATTATACAATCAAAATATCGTCGCAACTTCAATGCCTACCACATATACATACATATATACACACACATGCGCACACACAACATGGTGAGGGATGACATTATGTAATCAAGAAAGAAAAATGCTGATAAATATTCAAAGGTCGGTGCAATAACCAATGTGAACGAGTAAAGTGATCCTAGCCCTACCAACAAGCTTTTTTTACTTGGCGATGCCGTTTATCCTTGTGTCATCTTGCATTTCAACGACAACGGTATCAGGATCGGGTACACGATTCGCTGACAAGCAGCCGTTCGCAATTGTTGTCGGTAAAACCGTCTCTGACTATAAATGCGAAAATATCATTATTAATGAATATCCTCTCAATTCAATCAATGTCACTGATATTCATCTATATACATTCACCTGATAAGCCGCTGCATCCAAAGCCATCAATTCTTTTTTCGACAAATGCTCCACCACTGCAGCAGCGTAACAATCACCCAGCATATTGTTTGTCGTCCTCACTCGATCCCTGAACGACGCAATTGAAAGCAAACCATATTAGTACCATAGTTTCCTCGAATTCTCTCTTCATCTCCATTATTCAAGAGCAAAAATATATGGATATATACAAATACTTACACAAACCAATCGATGGCGAATAAAAGGGATACGTCTTGTACCGGGGCGTCGATTGCACTCAAAACAACAAGAAGAAGTACTAGAGCAGCGCTCGGAACCGATGCTGATGAGACGCTTGCAGCTGTTGAAGTTAATCTGCAATAGAATAAATGGGGAAGCAGGCTGTGGTTATTCGTTCCGTTCCAGAGTCCACCTCGCTATTTAATTGCTCTATAAAATTGATGATACTCACATAACTGTGACAATTTCACCGAACCCTAAAAAAATCCCGTTCATCTGGGCAATGAAAACACTCGCGGTGGCAACGAAAAGTGCTGTTCCATCCATGTTGATGTTACACCCAATCGGTAGAACAAATCTCGTAACCCGTGGATCAACCATTAGCTTATCCGTCATCAGTCGGAAGGTCACAGGAAGTGCAGCAGCCCTGTGCAAACCTTGGTTAGATAATTCACGGAAGATTGTTCGACCATGTTTGGGTTTCTTTGATGTCGCTTGGCCAGTTTTTTCTTTTTTTTTGTAATTGAATGCCTATTGATGAAGCAAACGCTGCTCACAATGTTGTGACTCGGATCATTCTGGTGTCGTGCGCATTATTATTGTATTCATTTTCTCGATTCAATCGCTCCAACACATTCAGATACTTATAAGTATTCAGTTATGTTGATATGCTAATAACTCACTGCAATTTAATGTCATTCCACCTTTCATACATTCCAATAATTGTCCATCATAGGTACTTAAAAATGAACAAAAGTAGCTAAAAATTAATTGAAAAATAATATTGCGAAAATTAATGCACTTTTATCCACTTTGTCTACATAATGTCATAGATATGTTCGATCGTGTGTTGGGTAATTACACATAGAAAATACTATAAATATTATTTCTGCAATAATAGAAAATTAAGCGAAGCACCAGAATGACCACGATAAACTGCAAAAATAATGATTTGAATGATGGCCGTTTGTGTTTATCTTTCTCTGTGAATAAATCATGGTTCGTGTTTTTCATTTTTTCATCTATATTTTTTCATTGTTCTGGGCTCATATAGAAGACGAATCCGCGGACGATGCTTGTTTCTCTTTCGGCCTCTGTAACAAACATCTGTATATATATTTCATCTGCGGCCATCATTACTTACCAAATACCCCCAATAATCTTTCTCTTTCTCTCAAATTTTCTCTCACGCGCTTATCTTTCATGAGTGAGAATCACCTGCAAAAGGCCGCATGTCGCATGTTCAAATACATCATCATGATATTCATATCGTAGAACTGTAACTCTCTCTCAGTCACAGTTTATTGACGTGTCTCTGGAAAAATTTCAATCCACACACAAGAAAATTTTGAATTGAGTTCGACAACGTTTTTTTTTTGTTTTCATTCATCATAGTCACACTTATAGTTCATGACAATAAACGAAAACTTTTAATACTTTCCTATCAACAAAAAATGAAAAATCATCTTCAATTTTATGATACTGTATTGTGATTGGAGATCATATATCTATAAATGTATTGGGCTGGGAAAAAAAAACGCGATATAACAAAATCATTGTACATTTGACTGTGAGAAGAACGAAGGCAGAGAGTGATGTGTCAGTGTGCAATATTTGGTTTTTTTCAGAAATAATGTTTTGCAAACTGGAAAAATGATCGTTGCATGGCGCTCTCCACTGCGTAAGAAAAAAGAGAGTAATAATAAAGAATAGACAAATGAAATTGTAAAATTAGTGATGATACTGCTATCCCGCCGCTCGCCATTCGTCGAATAATCTCCGTTGAGAATTCATCCCTCTCAGTTCTCATTTCACCAATCTTCCTGCAATTCATTATAACGTCAATGGATCAGCACGCAAACAACAGATATTTTTCCAGTTTTCTGTTTTGCAACACAGTAAAATTCAGACAATTGATAGAATGCTAAATTATATTATGTTTCAAATATTCATAAGAAAAATATTATCAATATTTTTCGTGTTTGTTCATGCGTGAAAGTCTCGTTCGGCAGTCCCATTGACACTTATCCTCCTGTTTTTATTTTCCAATGTGAATTAGTATAGTTATTTCGAATTTAAACGTCACCTGTCCTATTGATAATGTAAATAAACTTGACAGTAAAAACGGGAGGAAAATTTTAGCGGTATGGGAGAGACTAATTAATTCAACTTTCACGCCCCAAATCAGATCCAAGTGACACGGAGTTAATTGACTTCCAGGTTTTGCATTGCGTTGGAGGACCCACTTGACGCCCAAATGCATGGAATAATTTTTTTAATCAATCAATAAAACATTTACAAATATTATTTGAGGGGTCGAAGATCCTCATTGCAACGACAAATTTCTCGTGAGCTTTATCAATATTGAATAGAGTTTGTCTCAAAGAAATGAAAAGCGCGAGAATACTGCCGGAGATATCAGTATCCTAAGTGCCACTCGGAACTGCATACCTCTCTCGCTCATTTAATCGTTTTTATTGCGCTCTCACGCTCCCGGTATTAATTTTTTTTTTCATTTTTCTTTCTTTCTTTCTTTTTAATGAGCAACGCGCAAGATTGTCGTTGGCTCTTTTTTTCGGAGGAGAAGAATATTTTGTGATGAAAACTGCGGAACAGAGAGAGAGTAAATGGGAAATTTTTGTACATTATACAGCATTTCACAACCTTCCACTATCGTTGATAGTAAAAAAATACAGGTAAAAATGATGACGATGAATGGAGAAAGCTGTGTAAAACTGTTTCATGATATTGGAATTTTGGGATATCAATAAGAGCACCACTACGTCCTCACAAAGCCTCCTCCCGCGGCAAACTAAAACATTTGTTCTCACTTTTCATCAGTTATATTTTAGTTTTCTCTCAACTTTCCGATATTTTGCCCTGGGAGGCAGGCGAGGATAAGGGTTCATTTATTTTGTTTTACTGACGATGGAACTTGGGGTCGAAAGTCGACGACTCACGTTGATGCCATGGCGAAGGCGGTGAGGGTTCCTTGAGCGAGACCCGCGTAGAATTTGAATGGATTCTTTCTCACGATGGCCAAGTAAATCAGCTGCATTATTACCAGCTGATATAAGAATACACCAACAACCACAGTCACGATGAACCACGCCAATTGCGACATCACCATTGCTAAATCATCAACGCCGAGAATTTTGCCAGCGATCACAGATGTAATTCCGATTGGAGTCATCCTATATTCCATCAATTCCGAAAACACAGAAAGCGATATATTTTTATTAATAGGAAACATATGACAAATGCATTCTATTGATTATAAATCAGATAAAATTCTATGGAAGATTTACCACATAACTGTTGAGACCATTCGCATAATGACTTCAAAGACTGCTTTAAAGAAATCCACAACGACTTGTCCTTTTTTCTCACCGAGAGTACCCAGAAAGGTACCGAATACCAAACAAAAAAATACAATACCAAGAGTATTTGTACCACTGCGATATTGTATGACTCTTATTAATTCTTCGCTCGGTAAACTCCCTGTCGTTGCAATTTTTTCGCTTTCATTGAGCGATAATGGCTTCTTTGGTACATAAACAGTATGCGCTTGTTGGAATGCCGCTTGAAAGAGGTTATCCGGAAACATATTTCTGAAAATAGAATGATGAATGAATGATTAACAATGCATCAGCTTGTGGCATAATCTATCAGTTTGATGTAATATCATCGTGTTATTTTATTCCACCGGCGCTCTTTCTCGCGTTCGTTTTTTTTCTCTTTCTCCCTCTATAACTTTAGTTTCTTCAGTACTCAATCAATGTCAGGGCTCGTTTGTTCGCCACTCCATAAACCACGAATTGCCCGATCTCTTTGACCAGACATCACAGATTGTCACGGTAGGACGCATCCACTTACTAGTCACGTGAATAAAACAAGGCTATCGTACGATCGATAATATAATATCTATTTCTGTTTGAAACATAGCTTTTCTATTTTATCTACGCGATTGTTATCTCTTTAAAATTTACATATTAAGATATTATGTGCGTTTACGAAAACTGTGAAATAATATAACATGTGATATCAATGTAGCATAGCAGCATGCAAAGGTCATATTTACCTGCCCAAGTCAAGGAGACTGTCTAAAATATTCACCGCTCTTGTGTGGGTTGACGGCGTAGTTGTTTCTTTCATCCCAGAATTACCAGGATGGATTAATAGAGCCAATGCAACCCCAAGAATTGCATTCAATAGCGATGTCAGGATAAAATAAACCAGAGTTCGCACCGCGATTTTTCCATTCATTCGTGCATTCAGACTTGCAGATCCTGTGAGATTTAACAGCAATATTGATGTCTCTCCAATTTAATTTAATCTCAATGAACACAGGTTCTTCTATACTTACCAGAAATCAAACTTGCAATGACTAGAGGTAAGATCATGAGTTTTAATAGTCTCATAAATAGCTCGCCAGGGTAACTAATCAACATGACAGCATCATCGCCGAGTCCCAAAGGTCGTAATCCAAATCCTGAAGAGGAAAAATTCAACAGAAAAATAATGAATTACGTATCAATACACTTATAAATATCAGATTCGGAATCTATTTTTAATTCGCTGATATTTGATTCTTGACAGTGAAACCCTATACCTAAATTCATAATCGCCGCGACATCTAGTTTTTCCTTCACTTATCTATACGTTAATGCTGTAAATATTTTTTCTTATATAACAATCCGAATGGTTTTTAATGCTTAGAACTAGGTCATTCGTTATGAGCAAAAGGTTTAAATTGTTTGTAAAAAGGGGTCGAAGTGGCATCCGATTTCTAACATGGATAAGTCCAACATATAGGTAGATGAGCACCGTACCAAGTACCGTCAGTTAAACTTATTTGTATTGACAGGCTAATTTCCTTTGTTCTATCCGGCATTAATTCAACTTGGTGTGCGCGAATGCGTCATCGATACTGAAATGCCTCGTAAACTTGTTATGGAATGAATGTATCACCGACACAGTTGTAGGTGAGATTATGAAGCCTGATAAATGTTTCTTTCATGCATTTTATAATTCGTGCGCTAAAATATCAGATAGTCGAGTGTCTCTGTGCCAAAAATTGATGGAGTTAAAATGAAAATAATAGTTGACACATTATTTCCATCAATTGGCCATTGGCACCAAGTCCTCAATATAGTGACTTGATTCATGCAGAAATAATTTGAGTGACTATTATTTGAATATTTTCTGATGTAGAATCAATCTTGGTCATATAGATTGGGCTAATATAACTATAATTGAAATTTGATTGTGTTGCGAGCACAAGTCGACAATGCCATATAGGCAAAATAAATTAGAAATGATATGCGCGTTTGTTTTACGAATACTCTAACCACCAAATTCAAACTATAGCTATAAATATTATGCGTAAAATTTAGTCGCCGCCTCTTCATTATCTCGAATCACCATCTTTGTATGTAGCGTTGCGTATATCAATTCTTTTTTTCCTCTTTCTTTTCCATACAGTAGTTAACTGTCTCGTCCAACTGGTGTGAGAATATATTAAACTACTTTCGGACAACTCCACTCCACAGATAGCTAATTAGTCAAAGTTAAATGAGGTTAAATGACAATAATCAATAAACTTGCATATCAAGTGGCTAGTAGATGAATTTACGATGACAATCGTTTTAGAATGAATTGCTTCAATGAAAAAGTTCATGGTACAAGGTCTTATCGAGCTCCCAGCATAATTTTCCTGATGACTAAGTTCATATTTTTCAATTCACTGAAAGTATTGATGGAACAAAAAAAACATCGCGCTCATATCGATTACAACCACTCTATGTTCTGTCAATGTGACGTTGAATGTTATTTGTAATCATAATAAGTAAAATCGATGGTACCTACAATATTTTATATGCATCTTATATCATGTAATATTGATTGGAGAAAGAATAGAAGATTCACATTATTAATTGCAGCAATATGATTTGTGTGTATATAAATGCACGATTATAAGTCTGCAGTAGCGAAAGTTCCAGTACAATAATTGAATAATGAGTTAGTAAGTGGGACATGTTCTACATTCGTATCGAGAAGATTTATGTAGTAATAATGAACTTTTGAATGAACAGAATCAATGACCATCATATATGTATGTATGTACTTCTCCCACAAGATCTTCATGACAAAAAAAAAGAAGTGCAATAAAGTGCAGTTCATGAAATATGTGGATTCATCCAACCAAATATATTGAAGACATATCAACGCTCTATAAATGCGGATTTCTTCAACAACTTTATGACAAAGTGATTCATGAACAAATGTATCAGAGAAGTTGTTGAGGAAGAGAATAACAAGTAAATACGAACCTAGAATGACACCAAGTAAGACTCCCGATAATGTGACCATAAGAAGCATATTTTCTCGCATCCACTTTCTTGTGTCAGCCGTCACCTTGCGGGGACCCTGCGAGGCCGAGACATCCTGCCCGCCCATTTTCGCGAAGAGGTATTCAGAGAAACGCGCCGATGACTTCTCTTCCATTTCACTGGCGCGTTCGGATGTAAATCCTGATATCTCTCGCGATCTCTCGCGATGTACGGCGGAGCCCCAGCAGCACCACGATGATGACGGGTTGCCGTTTTGGGGATGTTGTGAAAAATTCGTGCGAACCGACCAATCACTACCCTTAATCCACTTGCGTATTAGCCTCACGGCTCGCCAAGAGCCTATTGTCTTGATCGTTGTACTGGTTGCTCGCTTGAGATCAAATGTTTATGTATATTAATACAAAGCGATGTCGACCGAGATACCACTCTTTATGCTTCGACTCCCGATTTAATTCACAATATTATACTTAGATAAGTCTTATTAATTGACTGAATGATATTAATTGGGCAGATATTATTTATATTTTAAAATATGCTGTAAAAAAATAGCGTCAGGTGAATATCCTCTGGAGCAATATCGTAGTGGTTTCTTTTCAAGAGTTGTTTGGTGGAAAAATAAAAATGGAACGTCTCGAAAAGACGATAGTATTAATGTACTTCATTCAATTTCAAGTTTGTAGATTCAGTTAGTGTTTGGCCAATGGGTTCTTCGATGATGATTTTGGGCCGGTCCACTGTCGACTTCCGTTGCCGGTAGTCGATCTTGGAAAACCAACGACCTCAAGAGCACCGTTGCGCAGGGTCAGTTACCCCACAGTTTTTCGATGTCGTTTCAATTATTTTTCAATATTGCAGTGAAGACTCACTCCGAATTCATAACAATTACTGAACTTCACGATGATTAAATTGTACATATGGAAAAGGTTGAACTTATAATCGACGCTATGAAATCCGTTTGGCCTTCTAATTTATGAAAAAAACTCAACAAATGAACCCGTCAGTTTTGGCTTACGGTCGATTAAGGCGATGTACACTTCGCGATGGATGAACCCTGACTGACTATGCTCCGTCGGCCATTGCCGTATTGATTTCAAACTGCTCTTCTGGTATTTGCGGGTATGCGCAGGGTTGAAGAGAAGCGTGCGCTGTCTCAACCATGATTGGGGCAACGTTTTCTTCTTCTTCTCCTCTTCCTCCGTCCCATCATAAGACAAGATTGAGGTTTGTGGTCATAATTAGCCCATCATCCCAGCAATGATATTACGTATGCATTGTTTTCGAACCGGGAATGCATGGAAGAAGTGCCCTATATGCTCGCACGAACAGATAGAGGGAGATTCACTTTAATAAGTGATTTAATAAATCACTCTCCTACTGTTGCAATATCATACATTGGTATCTCGATGCCAGGCTTTGTTCTCTCCCCCGCTCTCACTCTTTAGCTCTCCCCATCGACCCCAAACATGCATATAGTTGCATTATCACCCGGGTACCAGATTGTATCATCAATTCTGACGGAAGCGACGATGATTTTTCACGCAAGGGTTTATCGCTGTCTATTTGCTCGTCATACGAACTTGACCATCACAAATATTTATTTAATCATATATTTATACTGCTGTTAACAGAGATATGACGATAATAACATTATTATATTTATCCGTACATACGATCATAACTGATGGTATATTGTAATGTGCTATGTATTCATAACAAGTTCCTCAAAAGGAATTGATCAATGCACATGTTCATATTGATATTCAAAACTCAGTTTTATACCCTTTCAGAAAGTAGCAAAACATCTATTAAAATGCCGAGATTATTCCTTACCAATCATGTTTGAGAGTGCAGTTGCTTTATCTCTAATTGTTTATGATACATATAGGCCATAAACCAATCATACGCTCATGTCCGGACTTTCATTCCTTCAGCTTTCTCATTGTCGAAAAGTAAGTAAGTTTCATTTTGTTCCAAAACGAAATACATAGTTCAACAATTTGTTACACACAAATATCGTCGTGCTGTGATTCAGAGCCATCCAATTCATCCGTAATGGAGGTGCGTATCTCGAGATCATACTGCACAAATCCAGGAGCAACACAACTGACATCAGCCATTTCAATTGGTAACGGCTTACCCAACTTATCAGCAGAGTAATTACCGTCATACCAAATGATCCAACAGTTTGAGTTCCTCTTTCCTCACAGATAGCGCTATCATATATTTCTGTATATATATATATATCCCCTACATAAATTGTATCATGATCATTTTCAGATTTGCTGTGGATGTTGTGCCTTGTGCAGTCATCTTTCTGTCGGCAGTTTCCTGTTTCACGTCTCCAATATAGAGTGAGTTTGATTCATGTACAATTAACTCTTATATTATCAGCTTCATTCCGAACCTTTCTTTTTCGTTCACATAGCTCATGCGAACTAATTCTGAATGCCAATTGCTTCCATTATCGATTACAGATCTGAGGCCCCTCTGATCAATGAAAAAAAATGGCTCGTGAAATCGAAGATGGATTGGATTCTGTAGGTCGGAGAGTAGTAGCAGGCAGGAAATGTCCTAAAATCGCAGAGATGATTTGCCTCGTTACCGATATCAACCAGGAAGATTATGTCTTAGAGATGTAGAGCCTGAATAATGAGCCTGATATTGATGATGCGCCAGTTTAATTATCCTTATCACAGGGGTTGGATGAACAAGCAGTATGTCGAACAGTCTCAGTTCTTCCGCAGATGTTGATGGATCCCATTCAAAGAGTCTGTGATCTAACCACTGTCACTGAATGGTTCTTGTCAATTCTAGCTCCAGCCATTCATGGAATGGTATTAGAAACAAGTGTGTACAAGAAGAAATGTAGACATTTTCAAAGGATTCTCTCTACTTTTTTGGAATGTCCTATTGTACGTTACATCATTAGTTAGGGGATGATCACAGTGATTTCAAGGAAAATAACTACTGTAGTCATGAGGGCAATATAGAAAGACTGCTAACATGATATGATGTCTAATGAGTTATTGACAAAGAGAATTCCCAACTAGATTACTGGATTTTAACGCTAGTTCATGTATATATCAATCAATGTATTGTATTGCAAGTTTTTATATTCGAGACTATTGAAACGTCAGTTTTGACCTGGATGCTGTGGTTATATTGACTCCTAATCTGCCGCCTGTTCCTTGTCCATCTTGAATGTCCACAGCGCTATCTGTGATTATATCTTCTTTAATAATGGATAGAGATTCTATTTAAAACATTTTCCCTGGCCCATCAAACAATTGTAAGTTCAATCCAACCATTATTGTTTGGTGAATTATTGATAGAGTATCTGTTTTAATCAATTATTTCCTTATTTTACAAACAAATTCAGTTGTGACTCTCCTACGTCTGTATCATCATCACCAAAGTTTGGTGTATCATCTTGGAGTTCACATGGGCCCATGAAGACTCAAACTGGAATATTCTTGTGTATATAAAATAATTATTGACGTGGCCTATGACACGGTAGGGTATTATTGGAATGAATCAACAAAAATCTCAAATACATCCCACTTTGCAGGGGAAACTTTCATCAACTTCCATGCATAATGCATAATTTATTCAATCTTACCGACAGAGTTCGTGTAAAATGTATCGTGCTCCTCCAATGAACGTTTCGAGAGAAATCTACTGCAATTGGTTAATTCTTAGAGAGACTTTCAGACTATTGGTGTTGACAATACATTGGGTTTCCTAGAACGTGTTTAGCGGAAATAAAGTTCAACCGGAAAGTAGACAGTGTGCAAAATATACGTGTCATGGCTGAATATCATTGGTGGATGGACATTTTGTTAAATTAAATACAATCAATTAAACAATTGATAAAAGTATGGACGAATCACAGTATGATGTGAAAAAGGTGAGAGATGAATTTGACAATTACTCCAAGTTTGTAAAAGCGAAAATCGAGACGATAGTCATTTTCATTATTGTACTCAATAACATCCAATACTATAAAACGGCTAAAAAAAAGAAATTACTGAGCATTTGTAACTCGTTCATTCATTGTATTATTGGAGTAATAAAACATTGATCATCAATTCATAAACATTAATGTGTGATTGACTAATATTGGAATTCTGTGTTACAGACAAGTGAGGTGATTATGAATCAGCCAAGTATCACTGAATCCACACCAAGACTGAAAAAAAATAGAAGACTTGAATTAAGATGGGGTCAGCAGTATTATACAGCATTAAAAGATGCTGTATTTTCAGTCAAAAATAATTGCCATATGTCGCCTGAAATGCCAACGTCACTGCAAAAAAATAATTTGACATCACAGAAGAATTTTGTTTGTGAATCTTGTGGTGACAGGTAAGGATAGATAATGGATATGTGGGCAATTGAGATCTGGGTTTTCAATAATGCTATATTACTATTTGTTATTGCAGCTTTCATTTTCGAAGTAGTTTTGACGATCACAATTTGCGGTATAGTTGGATTTTGGGTTACTGGTGTAGTTATTGCTTCCAAATACAGTGTGATCATTCAGTTGATGAAAACTCTTTATGTGTTACATGTCATAATGTGAATAAATCCAAACGCGCATACTTAAAAACAAAAGGCTTACGTAAGGGACAGAAAGTGGGTGCCACTTTATTGTTCCACAATCAATGCCAATTTTTTGAACATTTGAAAAAACACAATGTTACGGTTGTCGATATGGGTGATATTATGTTGATGCCATTGCCACATAATATTCAACATGACGAATATTCTCAAATAGATCATGTTTGTAAAACATTGATGGAATATATGTTCATCAAACGTATTCATATAATGGATTGGCTGAGAATTAATAATATGAATTCTAAGTGGTGGAAAGCGGAAAATGTTGACAGCAATGCAATAGGTGAATTGTTAAGAAACTATCATTCTGATTGTAGTAATACGACGTTAACAAATTCGAAACATCAGTTCGTAAATAGAAAATGTACAAAGATGGATCAACACAGTCGTGAGCATATATTGGAATCGTCCGAAGACGATGACAATCCCTGTGGCATGGAAATTCCGTTTGATAATGATGAATCGACCAGAAATTGTTTGACTGATTCATTGGACACGGCTGCTGAAAAATCGAATAATCCGACGTCGATTGTGAATAAACCATCGGCAATGTTAGCCAGTGTATCAGAAATAAATGATACATCCAGAGAACGAAATATTAAAATTTCCACTTCAACGAGCTCACATCCATCGAATTCAATCTACAATAAGAAAATTATCATCATTAGTCAAACAGCGGAGATTAATGGGGTAGGTGATTTCGCAACAAATAGTGAAATTCATATAGCCAGAAAAGAAGAAAATACGAGAACAACAACTGCAATTGCAAGTTCGCTATCGTCAGTAAATTCTAATGCAACAAATACGAACAAAATTTCAGGTGCACTGAACAAAAATATATCGTATATAAAAACGCCCGATCGTAGTGTTGTACTGTCTCCTGGGGCAAAAATTGTTTTTAGACAGTTGCAGAAGCCGGCAACCAGTGTATTGAAATTTGATTTTGATAAAAATTCAGTTCCTCTCGTGACGCCAAAATTTAATATTGTCAAAAACAGATTGAAAATTGTCCCAGCTAAAATAGTTGCACCAAATGTTGATGAAACTAAAGATGTGGTTGTTGTTTTGGGCGGTCAGAAAACTTCGGGATCTACTGATCTCTGTAACACGACAATTGACAGTTCTGAGATGCCGCTGACAAATAATACAGAAGTTGTTGCTGTACCTGGGACTGAAATTGTAGAGAAACCTTCATTGAAAAATAATGGGGATAAAACGAAAAAAAATCGGCCAAAAAAAATTGCTCCAAAGGAAGACACAATTGATACAAATGATAGTGAAGCCATGATTATGAAACATCGGGAGGGTTTGAAGCAAAGTCTCCAAAAGTGTAGCGCAAAGAAGGTTCAAGCAATCATCGATAATATCAAAGAAGTCAATAGAAAATATCAGACCACGAAAAAATGCGTTGATATCAAAAATATAATTGCAAGAAACTTGGCAGCAATCAAAAAATTCGAAAAATATTTGAACAATTCATGCAATGGCAATGTTGAGCTGAAGTTTGGTAACAACATTAATGATGATTGTGACTATGAGTTGTACGATTGGGAGTCACAATATTATAGAACAATGATAAAACCTGAGTGTAACAAATGCCATCGAAAGTTGAAGCCGATGGATTACATAATTGGAATTTCAAAGCCGGCGACAAACGAATTGAAATTTTGTCAGTGTTACAATTGTATCTGCCACTTGTGCGATTCGAAATTGGGAAATCAGAAACGCTATTCAGCACATATAAGATTTCACAAAAAAGAACCACCTTATGTGTGCCCTGAATGCGATGATACGTTCAATTCAATGTTTCATCTTGAAACTCATATCTGGACCAAATGCTTTCACATAATGACACAACAATTTTTTTCATGTCGAATTTGTGAAATTGAAGGCTTCATAACGATGGAAGATGTCACGAGACATTATGCTCATGTCCATGCACGTAATGTGGTTTTTTGCAATGGATGTCAGCGATTATTCAATTCAAATTCGGATCACCAAACACATTATCTAGAGGAGCACATGGGTGGTGACTCATCGCTCGCTGATCCTGTGCGTTTCTTCATCTGTGAATTCGGTCGTTGTCTTGTGAAACCGGAGAATTTTCATGAACATACACAAACACATGCTGAAATCGCTGCAGTTACATATTACACATGTCCATTCTGTATATTTTTCATCAAGGACATTGCAAAAAATCGGAAAATTATTCAGGATCATGTATTAGGGAAGCATGCACCACGACTACGAGAAGTTATCACTCTTCAAACTGCAAAATATCTCACTGGTGGATGTAAATTCACATCATTACATCCACAACGCCGTTATATTCCCATAGCACCTGCCACGAATGTTGTGATCCCTAAGATTGTTAGCTCATGTTCAATCCCATCTGAAACTTTTGGATTAACCTCCTGCAGTGTTGAGAAACCGCTATTGCAAAACAACTCGGATGTTCCAGAAATTGTCGAAGTAAAGTCTGACGAGATTGATGAAAGCTCTCAGTGTATGCAAAATGGAATTGTAATACCTCAAATTGTTAATGTGAAAGCAACAAGTTCGAGTGAGAGTCGATTGAAGAATGAAGAGATAACGAAACGAGTACGAATGGTAACGTCAGGTGAGATACGAAACACTAATGCAGGAGTGCGAAGGGGGAGCAGTGAGATAATTGCACTCCCAAAGCCATGTGTTATGGATGAACTTAACTCGACAGAAAACGTGAATTGTGATAGTTCAAAGGGAGGTAAGCCGAAGAAATGTGATAGTGATACTGTGAAAACTAATGAAGTTAAACAGTCATTCATAACGCAAATGGAAACAGAAAATGAAGCAACGAATTTATCATCTATTAAGGTGGGAAATGTAGATGTAGTTGATCCACCACTACTACCGCATGGCAAACAACATCCATCAATTAAAGAAGAGGAAGATATATCATCCGCTGATGTAACTTCCACAATTCCCGTAATAGAAATTAAAACAGAAGACATAGAGATTCCGGAATCACCACCCAATAATGCAGTTGAAATACGGAAGCCTCCGTGGTCATCTCCAAAACTTTATCCGCTAGTGCAGGAGAAAGAAAAAGTTACAAAAAAAGTTATGTCAAATATCCAAATATTGCTAAAACAAAAGAGACGGCGCAGAAGACCTTGGCGAATTGCATTGAATGGTCCAAATGATCCGAATAATACGCCAATAAATTATAAATGCCATTTGTGCAGTGAAATGATAAGCACGTCATGGTCGATCGTTAATAGTCATTTTAATACGAAGCACTCGAGGGATTACAAACTGGCGGTTATTGCGCCCATACTTACCCGCTTATCAGCATCAATTATGAAAATCGAACCAAAAGATGATGGTAGAAAGCGAAAATTAGATTCGAGTATTACTACAGTAAAGAAAAAACGTCGATGGGCACATAAAAAGTTTCCGGATCGATCTACATCCCCGAGTCTTGGTATTTGTATTAGGCAAGAGTCATTGCAGGATACAGAAGGGAATTTTAAATGTAAAAAGTGTGAAGATTTATTCAAGGATGTAAATACGTTGAGAGAACATGTCGCGTCAAATCATCGGATTCGGGGACATTTCTTAATTTGTCTTGAGTGTGGTGAAAATTTCGTGGTTGCGCCAAGTTTGCAAATGCACTTGAAAGCATTCCATGGTATTACTGATCCAATCACATATATGGCACAAAATACAGCGTATGCTCCAGATATGACTGACGAACTTGAGGCCCAAGAGAGAATTATCGAGTCCAATCAATGTTATGTATGCCGAGCGGTTTTTGAAGATAAAGCTGCGGTTGACAAGCATATGCGAGTCCATGGAATGGCATTTCTCAATCGAAAGAGAATTGAAGCGCGTAATGCACTTAGAAGCCCAGAAAATAAATCGGGAATAACGAGCTCAACTACAAACGCAAATAAAGTCGAACAAGAAATTGAGAAAAAAAATGGTAAGACAAATAATAATAACCAAGATGTACTTCCAGAATCTGATAGCGCTGATGTGAGTATTCTCACACGTATATCCAGATTACTCTCCTGAGATTACTCTTAATTAATCAAATCTATTCAGTTCCTTCTCCGTATAATGAACATTCATTCCATTTTTTCCTCATTTATTTTTACTTCGATCATGGTGATCGATATGGGGTTTTGATTAGTAGACGAATCATTACAGAATATGCAGCAATGAAAACGTTTTATAATACCCCAATTTCTGTTGACGCAATCTCTCCGTCAGTCAATTCATGAGATGGGTATGCAATTCCGTTACATACTTTTCTATTTTCACTGAATATTTGACCAATAATTAATGAGGAAAATAATGGTAGCAGAAATGGCGGGCACACTCAGTTTATGTGTGCTCATCCTCTTTCTCTAATTCTTTCTGTTTTTTTCGACACAATTTCTGTTATGTCCATGGGGTGGGCAGATCACATGTTTTATTCGGGTTCCCAACTTCGTTTCGTGATTTATTTTTCGCATTTTATACATTTCTTCCCAGTCTACAAAAACAAAATTGTCTAGAGACTTGAATAGGGAATTTCTTCATGTAATGTAGGATCTCCACAATGCATATTGCATCAAAATTGTCTTTTTGACATAGCCATGAACTAAAACTTTTTTTATTCCAAAAAGATTTTGTCATGGAAATGAATTTTAAATAGTAATATCTCGTTGCTACTCATCTGTACATTTCGTATATTATACGTCAATCTCCTCATGCTCATTCGAATGTAAATATCATAATGTTTTCAGAGGAACGAAAATTAGGACTGTATAGCAATATTAATAAAAAAAAAAACATAGCGTAAAATTATTGCGATCTAATGATTGTCACCTGACACTGTTTTTTATCGTCAATTGAAATCAAAGTGTATGAGTCAATTTTCCATTTGTTTGTTGAATAATAATGTTCGCTATTTTTCCGAAAATATTTTACGTGACGAAAAACATGAAAGAAGTTCCAATAATTAATAAATTGAGTATATGTAGATATATACGTATTTATGTACATACATTTTTTCATCAATATATTATATCTTGTATTTGTTTATTGCACAACAATGTTTAATATTTCCATTTTTTATTATTACTCAATACTTCTTTGTGACGTCTCAACGTTAAATGTAAATACGAATGGTCAATGGTACGATATTGACATTCAATGATTCATCATGAAAATATTTTTACGTATATTGTTGTTTGTTTTTTTGTTTTGTTATTTATTCAAAATACATACTGCTTATACCGACTTGAAGACATAAAGTTTGAAGAATGTTCAGAATGCAGGTACTAGAGAAGAGGATAGAAAAATCACTGCGACCTTTAAAACCAATAAAAATGCTTTGAAATTTTTGTTATTTTGGACCAATTGGAATTCTTTGGAGTTTATATCCCCAAGTATCCTCTGTTCCCCATTGAACGAAATATTTGTTACCTCAAAGATTATTTTCGTGTTCATCCATATTCTTTCTCTTTTCGTATTATTGCGCGAGATACTCTCGACTGAGATCTCAACTCTATTAATATATACATTAATTTATTAGCTTATTGCAACGGAAATATTCCATCACGAAATTTTCGCTTGCAAGCACATGAATACTTCTCTCATCATTTATTCTTCTCTTTTCTGGTTCGAATACTATTTTTTTTTTGGTCCCGTGAGATTTTGAACTTGTTTCTCACTACTACACCATATTTTTCCAAATATATAGTCCGCGCTTTTTTGGCACATAAATATATTTGATGATAACATTCCATAAATTATTCAGCGTCGCCAATTTGTTTCTCTGACAAATTATCGTTATTATCATGCCAACGTTGCGATAAGTCGGAATCGCCAATTGCCTCAATATTCTTATCCTTGATAAAAGAATTGTTTGCAACTTCATCAAATTTAGCATCTCCAATATGAACCTGGGTTTGATTATCGGAAGTATCGTCAATGGACTCACTAAGTACGGAAAATTTCGCGTTCGAATTTACTCTTGACATTTGGACAATTGAAGAGAATGTTTCATTTATTCTACGACTATTTTCGGGCCCCGAACTCGCCTCAGTTGGATGGCCGAATTTATGCAAGGACGATGAGGGCGAGACAATTGTTGATTCCACAATATTTGTCTCAATTTCTGGTGAAATGGTAGAGTGGTCGAGTGGTATATACGATGATACACTATTCTCGATGAACAGCGTCCTGAGATCGCTACCGAGCAGTACATCGTCCGGACTTACATTTGAGTCCGCTGGGATTGTTAGAATTTGAGTGTCAGCTGGGCGGCGGCCTCTTGTACTATTTGCTAACTCACTCAGGAGAATTCCAACTTCCTGAGTTGCCCATACATCGCTGCTACTTGCACAAATGATATTGCCCTCCACCAATCGACAATTAGATGCAGCTAGTTTTGAACGTGATGCATCTTCCATTGAATGCCAACGTTGAGGCTGTGATGTGTTTGTGTTTGCTGATATTGTCCCAAGGCTATTTGCAGGCATTATTCGATGAGGAAATCGTGGTGAGCCTCGTATGCGATCCCGCGACGCATTTTGATTTATGTTTGTTTCTGAAGGATTATAGATATTAATATTATTATTGTTGATAGCAATAATAAATTGAGATTCTTTTATACTGCCTTCCAACTTACTTGAGGGCAAATTAAAATTAACTCTTGGCTCACTGCTTTCTTTGCGTCGTAAGCCTAAACTCAATCTACGATCCTCATCACTTGTAATATTAATAATTGGTCCTGATCCACAACGCGGATGTGGCATTCGCATTCCCTGGGGCACATTCATTTGACATGTGGACGATGCTTTTGTTCCCGGTACGAGACCGGCAATGTATCCCATGTGAGCCCTTAATGCTGTGGCAACTCCTTAAATAGAAAATTCCACGATATTGTGGTGTGATTGTAAAAAAATAATAGTAACGATGAAAATGATCTTGAAAAACGTTAAAAGAACATACCGGTAAAAGAGGCAGTAGACGTTTTCCTGCTGGATGGCCGACTACCAAAAAGACTGAATAATCGTTGAAAAACGCCTAATCGATTCGGTCCTTCTGTCTCCCTGCGCCATTGAAGTTTGTAAATGTCTGCCAAGCTTGTTCTTCCACAATCCGGTTCCAAATCCGGTTGACTGCTAAACGCTACAGTTCCGCGACGCATGCCTAGTATTACGGGGGATTATATTCGTGACTCTTGATTTCATATTGCAGAATGCGAGATTGTTGGGAGCATTGAAAAGCGCATGGGGAAATGGAGATGAAGCATTTACGGAAAATAGAATACATAAGAATTTATAACTTTCGTGTGAGTGCTATTGAAAGAGCTTTCATTGTTTGTAATTCTTTTGAACTTTTCGAGACTTTGTTTATGAAAGATATAGGAATGACTATGTGATAGAGGGATATCACGGTAATACACATGACTGAAAAGAGTAAGTTGGACGGAAAGAGATAGAAATTGCGTGCAGCTATCGCACATGAAAGGACAAAAAACTTATTTCATCATTCGATAATAGATACAGGAGTGTGGAATACACTAATATCTGTGTCATTCTCTAATTATTGTATATATTTCTGATGCGTCTCAGAGAATCAATGGTAGGAGCATAAACAATTGGGAGTGAAAAATTCAAAATAAAAAGAAAACAGTTTTTATTTTTCAATGTTATCATGGTTGGATATCGTGTTTTTTGTAGCGAAGAGAAGATGAGTGAACAGTGAAAGAGCGAGTGGGGGAAATATATTCTCCCTTGCCACTGGCAAGCTCGAAACGCTTGACCAACCATAAAGATAACAGGAGAGAGAAGTAATAGGGATAGCTGTTGGGTAAAAAAAAAGTTTTTTCAACAGCAGCGAAATGAGAGCTCGCAAAATAATTACCCGGATTTTAACTACGAGCTACGAAATATTTCAGTCTAGTTCACATTGTTGCAGAAAAACTGAATGTCATTTTGCATTTCAACCTGATTAAATTCCACAATGAGAACATGTAAACTATGAATAATTGCACACTTTCATTTCAAATGTTTGGCGTAAAGAACCATAAGAGCCAGAAACTAATTCATTATGTTATCACTTTATTTATTTATTTTTTTTTCATTTAGTTTTTGCTTTATTTATATCAACTCTAATTTTTAACTAATGAATTTATCCAATAAGAAAAATCAGGCAGTGATAAATCAACGAAGAATTGACAGGCAAATGCGTGCAATAAACGAAAATTATGTCACCTTGCTGTGATACCTGAATGAACGGGAGATGAACGAAGCGAGAATAGCATTAATGTAATCAAATATTTCTTTCTCCATTCAATTGATTTGGTTGCGTGTCAAGAAACCATCGCACAATAGAATTGTGATAAATGTTTTTACGGTAATTGATGAGTTTTTTAAATAAAATTATTTATTATTGTCGGTAGAATGAATTGTGGTTCTATTGTGCATTGGGACCTTCGATACACGTTAACTGAAAATAATTTTGCTTTACCTGACGGATCCGCCGATGGCCAACTGGCGCGTGGTATCACTGGTGGTAATACACTCAACAATAACAATGGCAATCCGCCGCCGATACTTGGATTCCGCTGGGGAATTGATGTACTGGATGAAGCGTGCGATGCATCAATTGGCTCTTGGCCCAATTGTTTCTCCAGTCTAGTAAGCTCCAATTCAAGCTGTGCCATCTCACGACGATAAACACGATTCTGTACCTCAACTCTGTACTGCAATTCCCTATCCAGACCATTGAGACACCATTCAAATTATACATCAATACAAATTCAATCCACATCTCAATCTAATAGTCCAAACACTCGGATCTACGAATCGACTGAATTAAGACGAAGGGGCGGGAGATAGATAAAATAGATTACCTTGTATCATCAGTTACAAATCTTCGTGTATTACATTCGATTTTCAATCCCAAACTCTGTACAACTGGATCCGCCCGTTCACCACCCAATATATTGGCTAATTGGGGCATGAATAAAAGAGCAAGTGTTGCTGTAGTTGATGCAAGTATAAGGGCAGTGATGGTGACGAATGCAAGGGTCGCACGGTCTGACATCAAATTTGCGAGTACAACCACGATACCGGAAGTTATCACTACTGAATAAACACTCATGCCAATGTATTGTGAATCATTCAAAGCTGGTATTTTGACATGTCTGAAAATAAAGTTGAAAACAAAAGTAGACTCAATATTCGTTGTATGTTAGTTACAAATGGAGATATACATTGCGTTCTTGATATTTCGTGGATCATTTATCTCACCGCGTTTCCCAAGCCATGTAAACACCAACGATGAGTAATAGTCCTTTATAAGCGTAGAGCGACGCCAACCAACCATTTGTATGCTGTGATCTGCAAACTTCAACCTGCAAAATGAATGCCCATAGCAGCTGAACTATGAGATAAATACTCATTTGGTATTGGATGGACTACATGTGTGCATTAGTGTCTGGTTGGTTGCAGTTATTGAGCCAATACCTGTGTCAACTTATATCTATTGACATTAGAGTATCACGGGAAATAGACGAATAGATATAGAGAAGGTTTTGCATGTACCTGAGGTTGATAGACGACCCCCCGATCCTGCGGGTTTATCTCCAATGTGAGGTTTCGAAGATAGCGCTCCATTGGATCCAGTGTCACCCACAGTGTCACCACCAGGCCATCGATTAGTAGCAGTACGCAAATCAAGCTGATTAATTGCGTATCTTGTAGTAACTGAAAAGATAAAGAAAAATCTGATACAATCGGGGGATGATGATGAAATCATTGAACAATCACGAGATAATGTCTCAGTCCGTTGCTCCGACGTTCTTCATTAATTGACGTAGATGCCTCATACCTTATTTTTAACCACGCCACTTCGACTGCGCGTGAAAATGCGATGTACACGATAAGTTTTCGTGAACATTGAACCAAAGGCAAGTGAAAATCCAGCTGAGAGTAAATATACACGTGCCTAGGTAAAAATACATATGGGTATTTTTGTATCATTCTATCTTTATATAAACGTGACACTTTAATATTCTAGCCTATTTCTTTTCTCACCGTGCATATTGTTGGAAAATAGTTGTTTGGAAGAGTGGCATGATCCAAACCGAGGAGAATCACCGCGCCGTAAACCAGGGCACACCCCACTGCCGCCATATTATTCAGCCTGGGGCTTGAAAGTTTTATACTCCTATTGGATCACAAAATGACATTATCTATAAGTAATATACATGAATAGAAGAAACGACTTCATTATTGAGCATCACCGTGTCAGTATATTGAATTATGCTATGGATTATACGAGTTTTCGACTGATTATATATGTTTACTTATGTCGACGAAAGTGAAGATTAAATGCGAGAAATGACAATGCCAATGTCATTCCAATACTGGCGAAGCACGCTACGGCAAGAAATGCTGCCGGATCAATTGTCACCATACGTATCCGAAAGACACGACGCGCTGGCGGTGGATGTCCACCAGGCCAACGTGTTTGAGCGCATTCCAAGCAGTTCATGGTCAAATGTTTGTCCTCGGGTGTGTAAATGGCAATCAGTCTCACTGCGTGACCTAAAAGTACAAAATAGCAAGAATGTATCATACGGATGTATGCCAAACGTTAAAACTGTTCATATTTGGATCTCATGATATAGCTGCTATAGAACAACGCGCATTCCCACAAAACATCCAGAACAATACTTCGCTTCGATACTGTGAGAACAACAGCCTCGGGACAATAAACTCTGATTTTATCATGATCTAAAAAGCGGTCTTTCAACCACAAGCTTCTCTGTGTACTCTATGCTTTTCATTAAAGTCTACAAAATAATGCAAACAAGTTGGTAACTTTAACTAACCATTTGGAATGTACTGAAGCTCTGTTCATAAAATATATTAACGGAGGGAAAAAGGTGTCAATTATTGAGTGATCGATTTGAGTCAAGGTATGACATTGATAGGATTTATATGAATTATATATAAAGTCTCATTTCTACTTGAAATATAATTACTAACTCCATAGACACATGAAATAATTCGCATATATCTTTAATAAACATCGACGTGTTACAAATTGGCGTGACGATATTTCCGGCGATTCGATATCACCAATTTTACGCTGGTAACCGGATTGAATTGATTCGTGTGCTATTGGTGGAAGCACTCAAAAATTTTGATGCCACCAACAGCGCAAAGTAATCAGCCACATTCATATTTCAAGGAAAAAACAGATGGATAAAAATGGATGGCAAAAGTATTGTCAATATGTCTTGTTCAATCATATTTTTGTTCTCTCAAACTGAATGCAATACACCGAGACAATACACAATATACAATGGATCAAGAGATAAAAATATTTCAGCAGATATATTAAACAATGGAAGAGACTCGAATATTGGTGGAGGGATTTTTTTAATACAGTGACATATTCAAAATGATTATGAATATAATATGTGGTTGCCGCGATCACTATTACAGTCAATGTGAAGCATGTTGTCTGAATGTGAGTCTTGTTAGCACCTAGTATAACACTTAAATTATACGATGTCGACGCCGAGGACGAGGATGAAATCATCGGCGTGGACAACAACAACGAGAATGACGGCCACGACATTGCAGGGTACACTTAAAGTACTACTCATTTGGCGCACTTGACCCATTGTTCATTGTTACAGTCGTATTGCTGTGAGTACTCATGAAAAGTTACAATATATCAAACAACCTAGGAACAATTCCATCAAAGAAAATAAATTCCAAAAAATATTAAAGCGCAAAAGAGAAACGAGAGATTGTGTATTCACAATGTAGTCCATTCTTTATCCCACTTTTCAACAAGAAGTTGAATCATTGTGCAATTGATATTAAAAAGTCGTGAAAGTAACTCGCTATTAATTCGGGCACCTTGCCAAATGTCCATTAATTGTTTCGATCTTTCGAAATGAACTTTAACTGATCTGATAAACCTTCTAATTCAAAATACCAAATCAATTTATGTAATTGAGGCGGAAAAGAGTGGATGGAAGGCAAGGGCGATTTAATTCCAGCCTTCGAAATACAATATGTCTTTTGACGTCAGCTTTCATTTGATATCGTAGAAAATTGAGCCGTATTGTCGAAATAGGGTGCAGCATTATTTAATGGTCGACAAGCGAGTCTCTATTCTTTGGCTGGTTATTCAATTAGCGGAGAATGTACCTACAGAATAACATTAATCATACAATTCACGGTTGGACGGATAATTCGAGCTTTTATTAATTGCAAGTGGTGTTAATTAATCTGAGGAACAACTCCATGAAATGAAAATAAATATAAACTAATGAATTTCAGAATGGTAATTCAAGTAAACTCATCGAAGAAACTGGAAAGAAATGTGAGAATGAACAAATTTGACCCGGACAAAAGTGTTAATGGATCAGCAGCTTTTTCTACAAATGGAAACATTCGGTTCGAAGTGTTACTACTTGTGCCAGATTATCTCCCAATTGAATAACGCCGATACAATATAAAAGATAATCTATTTAATTTCGAACCTCTACAAGACTATTAGGAACTTTCGATGGAAGTTGTGCCTTATTGTAATTATTATTGTTATCAACAAAAGTTATTGTTCAGGCCCACTGAATACTAATATTTAAACTCACCCTGCATCTGATAGAATGCGGTGATGCCAACTCGATCTGCACCGTCGAATGATACAGGACCCTGGAATTAATGAATAATCAAATTTTATTTTTTTGAACTTCCTGATCACTTCAAATTCTCGGAGCAAAATTCAAGCACAGCGCAAATTTATTCGAGATTCAAATAAATTCTTATCAAAATGCATGGTTCTACTACATTTTCCACCCTCAATTCGTTTAGCGGCTCCTCTAATTCTTTTATTTGAGGATGATTTATAGAAAGTCAACTCACAGATACGCCGAGAAAATCGAGGTTTTTCAGAGCATCCAGGAGGTCATAAGCAATATCTCGTCTTGAATGAGTATATTCAGCAATTGAAGTATTACGTTGATTCAAAAGTACTTCAACAGTTGATAAAGCCAGTGCAATCGACCAAACAGCGTCATAAGTTTGAGCTGCGAATCTTGATAATGCAACACCTCTCTTCGCCAATCCCAATGAGAATTCCATGCTCGTCTACAAATGAGATATATCCGTGTAGAATAATGCATAAGAAGACATTGGTGAGAGCGACAGTGGAAAATAAAAAAACAAGAAGGCAAGAGGAAAGAAGTAACGAAAAAAAGGAGTTGGAAAAACGAAGAATATTAAAGAGCAGAAATAAAAATTCCATATGTATATATCCAGGGATTTGGAAGATGTGGAAGATATATATACATAGTTGACATCTCCACATTCAATGAAAAATTGATCATCCTTACAGTGCATCTCGATATCGTAGACATATATTTTTATGTTGCCAAGCGTGAATAGTTAACTATGTGCTGATAATAACGAGGTCATACATGGCACATCTTCTCCGTACACATTAATGCTCTTGACGCATCTGTTTCATGTACACATTTATACTTAACATATATGTTTGAGAATTACGTCGTGTCGTTGAGTGACATGTGAGAGGTAAAAGTGATAGACATATAGAAATACTTTTTGCGAGATGTCGAGACATTGAAAATGTGTTTCCAGACAGCATGGCAACATTGTAACTTGCCGATATGTGAACGAAAGCTTACATCACCTGAGGGGGGATGAATGCAGAGACAAATTTTTCGTTATACATATACATATATACTTGTATATACAAATGAAATGCGGATTTGTCAGCTTGTGACAAGAGGTAGGAAATGGAAATGAAAGAGAGCACGAGAGAAGAAGACTGACGAGAGTACGAAACAAAGAATGGAGAGATGGAGTAGATTACATTGAGGATATAACGGGATGAATAGTTGCTTGATAAAGTTTCTAGCATTATTCGAAGCACACGCATAGAAGAAAAGAAGATTCTGGACAAATGTGAGATAGTTTTTGGAGCTTTTTTCTTTGTTAGTGACAAAAACGCTATGAAAAAACAAAAGAGTAAACATATGAGAAGAGAAAAAGTAGATGGACCAAAAACAGAAGAGAGAAAACGGAAAGTTTATATACAGAAGAAAACAAACAATGTGGTTGAACGTATGGGACTGTATGAATAAATGTATATATGTATACATATGTATCTACAGCGAATACGAGTGAGGTGAGACAAGAGGTGAAATACGGTTTTTGGTCAGAACAAAACGGAGAAGAATGAAAGAAAAAGAAAGAAATACAACTAAATTGACCCGAGAAAGAAATCGAGTGAATTTTCCTCATCACTAGTTTGGATTGCTTTCAAGTTGATAAAAAAAAAGTTGGGGAAAAAGTAGCTCTTCAAAAGAGAGAGAGAGAGTTAGAAGCGACAAGAAGACTACAATATTGCAAACGTGAATACACTACATTATTTTCGTGGTCATTTTGAATAGAATAGAGGCAACACGGAAAGATTCATCTGTTATACGGTGAATAACAATAGCTAGTCACCAAACCTACCACAATATTCATTCGCCACCTCTTTCATTTTTTCCGCTTCGATTTGTGGATGACTTGATAGGTGGGAATATGAGAGATGAAGTGCGGTATGTGAATGTATACATCGCGCTGGCTAGTATTGTCGTTCAACTGAAAGAGCAGCTATGACACGGAACTTATTTGCACAACGCCTCGTTTTACCATCGATTCCTATTTTCACCTACACTCCACTTTCAATACTACAGCTACTATCAATACTACTCCCACTACTGCTACTGCTACTGCTACTACTCCGACTACTACTTCTATCTCCTACTATTAACTTCATTTTTCGTCTCGTCTCTCTCCGTCTCATTATATTTCATTCAACCTCCTCTCGTGCTCTCTTTCTCCTCATAATAAATTTTCATTCATAATCGTTCATTTCCAGCAATTTATACTCATGCACTTTGCGCCCTGATTCGATCTCTGATGTCACCAACATCAATTTTCACGAGGCAATAAATAGCACTTAAACACAGAAGCGTACATGAAAGCAACCAATAAGATAAAAATCAAATTTTTTATCCCAATGCACTGGAGTTTCATGTTAAAAGCATTTATAATTTATCGGGTCAATGAATGAAAATTTTGGTTGTATAATAATCTGGAAATGAAAAGGAATGAAAAAAAGAAAAAGTCATAGGATAATTTGCTATGAATGTTTACGCACCAAGCCTGAAATACTCAATTCTTCAGCCAGAGCTGTGCCATAACTTTTAACTATGATGACCCCATCTAATGTTTGAGTTAGTTGTGATGAGGAACAATCTCCAGGTTCAGATGTGTGCCACCAATCTCCAGTCATCCCTGATAAATCGATCGTTTCTCCAGGGACAATCCAAGCGTAATCGCCGCCATGCATACCGAGTTTCCATGCCTGCAGGAATAGAACAGAGAAAAATATAATCAACAGGATAAATGATGAAATCAATCATTCAATAAATTAGCCAAAAATTTATCATCTGCCTATTATTATTTGATGGTATCCCCAGTCCCACTCAATTTCAAACAAGAAACAATTTTTTTAGATTCACCCATGCATTCCACTGAAACAACAAACAGCAACAAAGAAAAAAGTCCAGGAAGACAACTAGAGAACCGATAATGCTGCGACATAAAGAAGATGAATCGTTCACTGATTCCTTAAATAAAAAATGTCATCGTTACCGTTCAATCATATAAAAGTCATTCGTTCCATTCCTCATCATCATCGTGTTTCATTGGAACAGTGTAACTCTTTCTACCCACTTCTATTACATTCTTTCATACAACTCTTCTCTTTGTAGTCATCGGGATAATTACTTCGCTACTGGCATTCCTTTGACATCAGCTGCTCCTCCCTCTTCTCTATTATGGAGTCTTTCATTCCATTCCCTACAACAGTTTCTATCCGAATTGTATCCTTTCCTATTTATTCAACATTTTTTTTTTTGCTCTACAGAATCATCGTTCAATTTCCGATCGTAATTGCGGTGAGTCAAACACAATTACACCAATTTCAGCTCGTGTCCATCTCTCTTTTCATAAAACGGTGACCGCTTGATCACTAGCACTTAGATAGTACAGGCGAAAAAAAATATGTTGAAAAATATATAATAGCATCAAGCTAAATAGAGAAAAAGTTTCTTTTTTCAATATTCGAGATGTAAAAATGACATAGTTAAACTGCGATCTGAAAGCACAGCTGAATGTGTATAAGCAGCCACGGAGCTAATCCAACTGTGAATCGATGTGAATGAGACAGAGCTTATTGCCCTTATAGGTGAGTAGTAATTCCATTTCCAATCCCTATAATTGTACAAGGCGAAGAAATGAAACGAGCCAGCGATTGGATACCGTCGATTATACAGAGTGCACATTGTGATTCATAAATGGATTCGATCAAGGGTGAAAATAGGATTTACCCTTTTGTTTTCCCAGCTGTGTTGGAAGCACCAAAAAGTGATAGATAGGAAGTCATAATAAAAAACAGGGTGACATCATGTATAAGGAAAATGTCTACACATAAACCTACGCGTATATCCGAAAAATACTCGAGGCATTTGTGAACTCGAGCGAAACATCAAGAGAAAATTCTATGTTGGTGATATTGGTATCTCGAATTTGATTGATTTTTTCATTCCTTTTCCGTCACTCGTATATTTTTTCGTCTCTTTTTTCCTTGTACTTGTTTTCCCATTCCAACTATGTGTACCGTCAGATACGCATAGTAATATTCCATCTTTATATTTTCCAATGTGCAATTCTGTATCTCATTCAACCTGAATAACTCACTTTTAGACTGATTTTACAGCTTTGATTGTACCAACAGGGATAAAAAAAAATATGTATAGAAAAAAAATAAAGCAAACACGAAGGGTGAAAAAATGGAGAAAGCGTGAATACACACCTCACAGAAGAGTCGAGGTGCTAGGCTTGGTGAAAAGCTGCTGATGATGATACGTGTGTCGAGTTCCTGGTAAAAAATAAATTTTTAATGGAAGATACGAATGTCTAAATTCACTTATTGACAACGCATCAAATATACTTTTTTGTTTTCACAGCTGAATTAACAGGATATGTTATTACCTTTAATGTCTTCAATTGCTCCTTGTAGTCATTTTCACCGAAAGTAATCGTTGCAGTACATGTTATATTGGCTTGCTCCAATTCTGTAACGAGGTCATTCACTGCCTACGGAGGAGATACAAATAATTACAGTAGTAAAATAAATCAGAAAAATTCAGAAAGTTAATAGATTGTGTCAAATATAGTTGACATATATATAGGAAGAATTTATTCCAGAAGCCATGTGTATAAATACTAAACGTCGAGATCACTATTATCATTAGATTAAATTCATTACTTTGATGTCGATGTCAGTAATATCCACCATCAACATCTTCATCTTGCCGTTTGTACTTTTTCCCTTTTTCCTTGATCTTCAATATATAATAACTAATAGCAACTTCATAATATTTTCCTTACCAGTGAGTACACATCGCCGTTTTGAGAGAGGGCAGTAACAGTATCCCAGCCAAAATGTTTTATTATTGCAATACGTGCTGGATTGTGACTAGAATCGGGTGCAACCGTACGTAGAAATAATGGAAATTCGGATTGATCTGATAGTGCTGGTGCTATTGAGCCAAATGACACTTGAACAATATTCCAATACGGTACAATCTTGGCGAGAGTTTCAGTTGCTTCTGAGCAAGCACTGCCCAAGAGGAAAGGCATCAGGGTATTATCTCTTGATGTATAGAGCGCATGGAAGAAACGATCTACAGCCACACCTGGATCACACTGTAAGAACAAAAACTTGAATAATTCACGTGATTCGACTTGTTTATTTTCTTGTAAATTTGCTTCTACAATTATACAGAAATTAATTTTTCATCTCATTAGAAATATTAATGTTATTTCATTAATAGAAAAGGCAATAATGAATGAGCATGGGAAAGTTAATGTAAACGGATGTTCACAATAGTTTGGATCCAGTGCAGTTGTGTAATATTCCACGCGAATACGTAGAGTTATATGGATAAATGAGATATTTCTGTTTTGCTTTTGAACTCATAAACACAAGAGAAGAAAAGTTGTGCAAATTGTTGGTAATTGCATCAAGTTCTGCATCCATATTACATCCACGAGAATATTTTACAATGATAATCATTATTGTACGATGGCAGCGTCAATTATTGTATCAAAGTGTTTGTATTGTTATCGTTTCTTTTTATATAGAATGTATTTTAGAGAATTTTATTCATTATTTTCGTAAGGAAGAAATTAAACAAGTACAGTGATATATTCCGTCTCGAATTCAGAATTATTCTGCAATGATTGAGAGGTTTCGCTAAAAATAAATGAGAAAAAGTTCTAACAGAAAGTAGAAGGTGAAAGGAGCTTGAGAAGGCAGCTTTTGCAGACAGGCGATTAAGTCATCACAAATAAACGGATAATAAAGACAAACAGAGGATAAACATGTAATTAAGATGGGAAATAAGTTGGATTTGGAGTAAACATTGTTAATACTGAAATCTTTGTATAAAGTGAACAAGCAAAACTAATTTTCTTTTATTTTCCAATTGATTACGAACAACAATACGATAGCCGATAAGATTTCATCGTAGAATTGGTATGGAGACAACTGGTTTATCTTTGATATAGATCTCTTTAATATAGAATGACATTTCATTAGTATATTGTAAAAAAATTGATGGTATTTAGATAATATATATGATGGTGAGACAAGTAATGATCGCTCAGTAACATGAAGTCCATTGTATAATTACATAAATTATGCATAGAAGTCTCCTAATTTTAATTTAGAAAGAGTGAGAGACGAATGAATAATTTTGAAATGCACTGAAACAAACGGAAAACAAAAGGGAAAAAAATGCGTGCAACGAAACTAGGTAATGACCATGCAATCGCACGAATGAAATATTTATGTTGAACAAGTTAAGCGAACTATAGTTAAATTGCCCACTGCACAAATTAGCTTGCTCGGCTGTGTTTTATATAATTATGATCGATCCACGTGTTCCACCTGAATCACCCACGCAATCTGTTTTCACTCTCAAACTACCAAGCGTGAATGTAATATTTGATTTTATTTATGCTATCAAAGTTGGCGTGATCCAACATGTGACATATTCTAATTTGTATGATTGACCAAATTTTACGAATTAATAAATATATTACATAGTACTTAGAGAATGGAAAATATTGGGGAACAAATGTAGATAGTGCGGAGAAATATATTATGTCACGACACCACATCAAATGAGGGTTTTCTGCACGCACGCGCACTAATATATATTCAAGCATTTTACAGTGATATTAATTTTACAGATAGACAAGTGTGTAAAGTTGTTCACGCGCGAGACGGCTGTGGATGAAATGGAGAGATGGGAGCGACATAGATGATGACGATCGATGCTGACCTAGCAGGAATTCTGTATCCTGTACAAAAGATGAATCTCTCTTACACATGAGAAGAAAATAAATAAAACGGAAAACCAGAAAAAAAATGCTGATATGCACACTCGTACATCACTTTGCACGACATTGGGGAGATTTTTTAACTCGGCACACATTAGATATAGGAGATACAAAGACGCGAAAGTAAAAAAGAAGGGAAAAAAGTAAGAAAAAGGTGGAAAAAATTATCAGTCAGAGAATTCTTAAATATATATCATCGTACTGGGATGAATTTTTTTCCTGCTTTGGCAACAGCGAATAATTCATCCGCAAGTAATTCAGTGGAAAATAATTCGAGGCACTCTGTGAGAATATTTCGATTGAAAGTACTGGGACATGATAAATGTTTTATGAAATCACCTTTGAATAAATTACTGGTGCCAATGAGAATGACAACGTGTAGATGGTTTCATACTGATAATAACAATATATAAAATTTAATATATATTGTATAGTATTTTACTTTCTAAACTCCACTTCGCTCTCACTTCTATCCATCTCGCATCTTTCTCCACTTTATGCAACTTATCCTCTCTTTGAATCACTTAATGAACAGATATACAAAGAGACAGTATTATGTGTGTCTAAGAGTATATATATGATGCCTATAGTAAAGGGCCAGAACTGAATTTGTTCCCCCCAAATGATCCTTCAAAATAGCCTATGCATAAATTTTAGACCCTATATAAATCGAATCTCGAATACGGAATAGAGAAAAGGAAAATGCTACTATTCAATTGTATTACGTTGAAGAGAGGAGAATAAGTAATTGAATAAATGTTCAAAATTATTTTGACAAGAATAGTGTGGGTCGGCGCATTATCCTTCAAAATTGAACGAAAGTTGAATCGTTTTTAGAGGTCAATCCCAATTGCTTTGGCAAAAAATATAATGATGATAGCAATGGAAGACCATAAAGCCACAGAAGACACATACGAGAACTAAAAACCTTTTTTTCTTTTCTTTTAATCGAATTGAATTCTGGGGATTTGTGGCAATCCAAAATTTGTCATGAAATCCTTTTACCAATCTATTCAACTCACAAAAAGCCATGGATCTTTCGGACTTTTTGTGTGGGCCAGACGAATTGATAGTGATTTTTCACGAGCATTTCAATCGTCGAAAACCTACCACGCATAATCTTATATACCCATATTTTGCGCAGACTTGAATGAGAAGAGCAGAAGGACGAAAAAAATATACTAACAGAAAAAAAATTCATGCATCTATGGATGGATGAAATACAACAATGTTTCTCGATAGCTTTTCTGAACAAATAATCGTGAAATATAATATTACAATGATAAATTCCAAAGTATTCGGCTGTGTGACAAAGTTTTTTTTTGTACATAAAAAGCTCTTTTGTCTCCATTTCATTCTTTTTCTTCCTTTCTTTGATGTATTCTGAAATGAATTTCGTACGCAATCATTTGTCGAGTAAATAAATTGCACATATGAGATTGTGTCCTACATCAACGTCCCGTATTAAATGCCTCCCTGCTCTTATCAATGTCCATTCATGTATGTAACCATATGTATATATACAACGTAAAGTCTGGTAGAGTCTTATATTCCATCGATGCGAATAGTCTAGTTGAGTGCACTACTATGTATGACGAAATGGGCACAGCTAGGACGTTTTCAATACCATGCAATTTTCGCCAATGGACCGAACGAGGCTTTTCATGGAAATAATAAGTGTCTATATACATATATAGACACTTGAAATGAATAAAAAAAACTCCAGGTAGTAGAGATACCAATTTTCTTTCCACACAAAGTTGCCTGCAGCTTATGAATTATATTTACAGGTATACGCAAGGATCAGAGCTACACATTCTTCTCTTCATTTGATATCTATACTAATTGACTATGATATTACGGATATTAATAGAGTTATGGTAAAATATGGGAATCCAAAGTGAAAAGACTATTGATTTCAGCAATGTCAATACCATAACAGCACAAGCATCTTACCATAAAAGTTTTTTCATGAATTTTTCGTTCTGAACATTTTGCTCTGTGCCAAAATCTCATAGACTTGCCAGAGTAGGGAGCTTGTACGTTTTTGCTCGCTACAGGTGTACGATCTTTGCAAAACATGTGCCCATATTCATCTAACATATCTAATATAGATATACATTTGTGAATGTATTCATATGGTTTGGGCTTATATAAAATATATTGGAGAAGAGAATTTTGTTCGAAGTATAATGAGGGCATTCAGAGTAGATATAGCATTTCTCCCTTACAGTAACTACATGAGGGTTGATGCGGGCTTACATTAAGCCGAGGTGGTGGGTCCCATCGTTTATCCTGCCACGCACAATTTATACATATATATATCCAATGAAAGCTCATGGAACCCCATCCTGTTATTTCACTTTAATTTCAAATCACCTTTGCAATTTCAGAATTTTGTTTTGTCTTACCTCTCTCATATATCTGTCCGATTTCTCATCAGCCAATTTTATTGTCATTTATTGTATGATACGGTTCAGAGAAGCGTTCAAATATAGAGCAACAAAATATTACTCTTGAAACAAAATTAATACTCGACCCAATATATGAAATTGTGAGGACTAAAAAAAATAATAACCGGAAGAAGATAATACAATTATACCATTATATTGAAGAACAGCATCACTTGAGGCGACATTCGCCAGTTTCATCAACGGCAATAATCGGATAATAACGAAAAAAAAAAAAAGAGAAGGATAATGCCTACGTTGGAAGTATGAAATTCTGGTCTCTATGAAATACATATTACACCAATTATAAAATAAATAATTTGATAGTTCAGTGATCCACTTGGAGTGAACCGTAAGTTTGAAATGTTATCATCCACATTTTGACACTCGTGATGGTGGATGCCAATTTCTGATTGTTAGTCACTGTCGTTTCTATGTCCACCAAGTGGAAGATGAATTTTCCCATTCACTTAATATTTTGTTGAAAATATTCTAATTATTTGGACACATCAATATTGCTGAGAAATAAAAGGGAAATGAGCAGTACAATTGCTAAGAAGCTTCAAGCTGATGAAGGTAATTGTGCGAGGGCATAATGCAAATGTCAATGTAATCCGTTTGATGATTACTAGCGCTGTCATGCAAATATATTAGGATACATAGATGGATGTACGGAACAGACGGCACACTAACATAAGGTGGAAATATTCCAACTCTTGCTCTCTGAATTCATTGGCTTTTCGTACGCCATTTATATCAACAAAAAATTACACGCATTCAACTCCGTTTATGATTCGACAGTTGTCGACCAGATCATGCTCTATTGTTGCATCATGAAATCGTCAATCGCAGGGCTGAGCAAATAACTATGGCTGCATACATTCAACGGTCTTTGCATTGATAAAAAAATATATATATATGTTTTCTTCACACATATTTTGTTTAACTATCATGATGAAAAAAAAAAAAAAAAAAACCGAAAGATATATTACGTGTGAACGCTCAAAGACTCCCCTAGAAGATTGATTGATGAATTGCTGACACGCGAGCTCTTGTTTTCCAGTCTTTTATTCTTTCGTTTATTTTCTATATTCTCTTTTGTGTGTACACTGAACTTCCCTCACAAATGCGTGTACAGAAAAGAATACTACTGTTAAATTAAATTTTCTAGATAGAGACGAATGTAAAACACATGTGGTTCTGAAGTCTGTGTTTAATGGACACACAGCATTAGATGACCCCGAGGGCGAATGGAAATTAGAAAGGGGTCAAATATTTATCACTCACTGACAATACGGAAGAAATTGGAGAAAAATAGAGGAAGTTATACTTTGAAAAAGTGAAGAGAAAAAATGGCGTATCATGAGTACAATGAGGGGAAGAGAAAAGGAATAAAAATCTTTAACTTGTTGATTCAATTTCCCTGAGGGTCAAATTATTGACTTGCTCTGCATCCTAGCATTCCCTCAAATCGAATCATCCAAGTGTATATTCAAAATTGTATACCCATGAAAATTTAAGCAGATATATGTAAATGCTCGGAGATCCGCGAGCACGTTCCATGTATCATATACACACATTTAAATGTTTCCGTACGTGTAATTAATTGCCTTGCATCCGCTGAACGTGCAGTTATATATGTAAATATGGATGGACAGAGTAGTACATTTGTACATTTATAATTTGAATGATTCATAGAAACAAAATATTCATGAATCATGAGTACAAATTCTTGTTCCAGCTTTGAATTGATTGACGTATGGACATGAGTATTTGCATTAAGAATAAGATTTATTTTTGTGAATAATTTTTTTCACTCCTAACTTTGTTGAAATGGACTTGAACAACAAAATGCGATGGTAATTGTGAAATTATTTTCAATCAAGCTCTCGCAAAGTTAACTCTTTCATGAAGTTCCGAATGAGAAATATTCACTGAATACAGAAATCACCATAGAGAATTTGCTCGAAATTACGAAGAGAGACGTCTAAACCCACTCACATGCACATACACTTTCACACATGCACAATACATTGGAGTGAACCTGAACTGCACAGAGGGACCACTTGTGGTTTTGCTAATGGTGTTGCTTGTAAATGAGGGTGAGCTTACCCGAGTGTCATTGTGAACAAGACGCAATTGGAATTTCGATAGTATTCCCATCTCGTTAATGCGTTCGATGGCGAGTTTGGCTGCTTGAAGCTCACTGGGTCCTTCGGGTCTCAACTCGCCCCATTGGGACAACTCAAATAATCCAAGAATCGTTATTTCTAACTTATTGTCACCCAATCGTGTTGTTAAATCAAATATTGGGCTACCGGAATAATTATCATTCCCATAATGATTAGCTGAGGTTAGAGTTGTTGATGCATCAGAGATTGCATTTGTATTACTGATGCCTAATAATGTCCCATCTGGCTTTATACTGCTTCTCATATTTCGATCCATGTCCACGGAATTCAATATGGGCTTTTGATGATTGACATCACGACTCGGACTTAGCGGCAGATCTTGCGATGCATGTGGATAAGGTGTTACAATGTTACTCTTAACTTCCAATACTCTGTCAAATTTAGGTGAGCCAAAGTGCCGTCTGTCGTATTTCTCGATTTGTATAATAGACGTAGACTCTAGATTGTGCAGGATCCTTCCTGGGATTTTCTGCAAACCCACAAACCCACTGGATGGTGCTTCAATACTGCCAATCATCGATGTTGTGACATTCATTGATGTAGTTGGTGTAGGTATGAGAGTTGAATTTTCGGTTTCACTCTCGGATTCCATTTGGCCACGAACAACTGTCGAGCATGTTGTCGCTGATGTGACCTCTCCAATATCATTATTATTACTGTCGCTATTTCTATTATTATCGTTATTGTTATTGTTGTTGTTGTTGTTGTTGTTGTTGTTGTTGTTGTTGTTGTTGTTGTTTTTATTCTTATTGTTCACATTTAGCTCAACGTCACGAATGTATTTTATACTTTCGTGTTGATGATTGTCATTGTTCCATGAATTAATTATTCTTATTCTTGATAATGATGATGAGGATGTTAACGATGGCAACGATGATGTTGTTTGCTTCAGGTTGATGGAAAATGCGATGCTGTTGTTGGAACAAATGACGCCAGTTAATTCAAGCAAAATAATTACTGTGAGAACAATACGATGGATTCGTAGGTAGGCCAACAAGGGGAACGACAAGAGGTGACTAGTGAAGTGAAACGCGGCGTGACCCGACGACATAATCAGTCGTCGCTATTTCGACGACTTATCCTGGCTACTACACCACCACCACCACCACCACACCCCGTTCATCTGCACATACAGAGTAATCATCATTAGAAATTATTCTTTTATAAATATTATATATAAAATATGTTTCATATAGCAATATTATGTGAATAGAGGAAGAATAAAAACGATAGATTACTAAAAGATCTATCGATTTGCTCAACTCTTGAAGGTCGAACCGAACGACCAGACATATAAACTCAGTCGAAATATAGTGAAGGTCAGTAATACAATTAGAAGAGCAATTTGCTCTGGTCTTGCCAGTGGTATATACACATATATTATATGTGATGTCGCGACGAATGAGTAGTAAAAGTCCGTGTATAAAACTACATCGACAAAAGTAGTATGGGACAATCATGCGCAGACAAGTGAAAAGTGTCGATTCAGATTCTGATTGTTTTGAATTTCACGCCAGTTCTCGATTGTATAAATTTTATCATAGACATGAGTAATTGCAAAATGACAATTGAGTCTGATGATGAAATGGAGAACACTTGCTCTATGCCTCTCTTGGCCAAAGATGAGTAAGTTAGCTGTGTGCCAGCGCACGTTCTATACGAATAAGTATGGTCAAAACTACCTAATCTACTTAATTTCCGGCGATAAATGTTCTGGCAATGAGAAGAAGTTATTGATAATAAAAACAGATACAATCGTTTATTCATACAGTTTATCAGGCAATGAAAAAGAAAGTAAGTAATTCTACGTTATTGTGTTTTCCTTGATATTTTTTTCACTATTCATCCTTTTTATGACCTATGACTATTCGCCAAAAAACAGTGAAGAGACAGAAGGAGAGGGCACACGTGCTCATAAAATTTTTCTTGACTTGTTTGGAGAGGGTGAGAGCAATAAAGGTGTTCTCGCAAGTCAACGACTCAGACGTGCTGTGCACATGGAATCGTTTCCTCTTTGTAGGTCGTGCGTTCATAGGACATGAGACTGAGAAAAATTGAATGGGAACAGGTGGAGTGGACGGAGCAGTTGCAGCAAGAAGAATATGTGTGTATGTGTCTTTTAGGAGTAGTAAAACACGATAGATTGTTCAAGTCTCCACTTAAATATTGCGACAGGATGAAACTTCAGACAAACGTTCAAATTCTTGTATGCAAAAGTATGAACATATAAACATCTTTTATGTCTCTAGCATAAATTAGTATACATGGACAATTTAATCAATTAGCAAACATAACATTGAGATAGATTGATGTTGAAAATATGCGATGAACTAATAGAATGCTCGTAGAAAAATTGAGGAGCAAAATGTTTCAATAACTCAGCGTGAAATAAGCTCGAAAAGGTGAAATTTGGATCAAGTCAGACCTCATAAATAATAAATAATCGATGAATGACAAAAAGAAAATGTTCACGCAATTAATTCCGTCCTTAATACTCATTAAAAGTTGCAACTTTATGAATCTTACAATTCCGCATGACTCTAATTCGAACATAACATTCATCTTTCTACTCCTCCGGTCCTATTTAATTCTAACCACTCTATTTTCAAATGAGAAAATTCAAGTAAACAGTAATTAATGAAAAATTCTTTTATCATTTTTTCTCATCGTTCTCGATTTTTTTTTCACTTATGAAACCCGTAAGCTTGTCACTCGCGTTACGCCATCTCTTCGTACTCCTTGCTTGCTGTTTTATCTCTCTCTCTCCCTCTCCCCCTCTCTCTTTCTCTTTCTCCCTCCGTAGTAAAGAACGACTAATCCCTTCAAGCTACTGCTACGGTGACTGAAAGACTGTCGAGAGACGGGTTGCACTTTACACACACATATACATCCGCATTAATGTGTGTGTTATTACAACCCAACTTTAATAAACTGACCTGACGAGACCATATAGCTCGTAACATATTTAGCAAGAATATTATAAGATAGAGGTTGAAATTCGTCGTCAAGTCAACTCAATCAACGTGAAATTAAAAATTTCCACCTTGCCATGCAGAAGTGTTCTAATTTTAATCGTAGTTTTGTTTTATTTGATTTCTACCGGTGAGTCAATGCAGAGAGCAATCATTCAACGAAATACTCACTCAAGTAAATATAGAATGGATGAAAACAAAAGAAAATAATCATGGAAATTCGTAGTAATTGGCGAAAAGAATCTTAATTTAATTATTTTGTAAGTGGTAAATTTGATATTCAAGTTCGGGGTGGATATTTTTTTATCCCCTGCCACTAGCTGAACTTTATAATTCACCATCATGTGAAATCATAGACGGATGAAGGAATTTGAAGAACGAATGTAGAATGCAATATTCAGCGGTGAAACTCTACAGCGATCTCGGTTGACCGAAGTTTGCGCGAGTTGATAGTCGAAAATTGAATCTTTCAACTTGAAAAAAGAACTAAGAACAAGATTGAGTAAATGGATGAACGATACAACTTCACATCCTGAGATAAGGTGTATATAGTTATACGAATAGTATATAACTATCCAAAAACATGATCAGGCTCACACTTCATTCAAAGATTCAACGTAATGGTTGAAAATATTCTGTGTTATTTATTCGAATTTATAATCGCTTATGTTGATTTAATATTCGATAATCGAATTCGTTTCGAACATAAGTTGTTCCTTACCTCGACAAACATTTGTGAAATCTCTCCATTATCAGCACAATCTCATAATCGCGAAGAACCAAATAGCCATTCGATGTATTTTCACCCGATCTTGAATGTTCAAATGATTCATAGGTTTTGACAACTTTGATGCACTGCATCGCCCACTATAATGAAAATTCTTCTTGAAAATTCATGATGCCCTAATCTATTTGTTTTCTATTTTTTGTTCCGATTAATCGATGTGAATTAATTCAACTCGTTTTGTTAAGAGTCAGTCATTAAATCTTCAATCATACACACTTACTGACACACTCCTTTATATATCATAACAATTTTAATGGGAAATTTATTATTTTGTCCCTCTCACTGTGATCACAACGAGTTTAATCAGACATAACTCTATAGGCGATGAAAAATGAATGATAAAAGTTGGTCATTCCTTTTCCCGAGGAATTCCACTTGACACGAAAAATATGTATTCCAAATTTTTCAATTATCCTATTTCAACAGTTCAACTGATTTTTTCAATTAAAAAACATCTATTTAATGTGTTGTTATATATTAAGTACGACAAAAAAAAGAGAAAAATAAAAGAATGTCTTTGTTATTTGTTGAATAAAGTTTGAGGATGACTTTCAATTTATTGTCACGCAAACAGTCTGCGAATGAATTATTTTCTTTGGCTTCATTATTCTATTTGTTCATTTTTTTGTACGTTCCTAGTGAGTCGAAAGTACTCGCAAGCTCCTTTTTGAGCACAAGGAGATATAACACCCGCGTCGAGTGGTGGCGGTTCGCGCACTATTGCAACACACTCTGCCGAGCTCATCCACTTTCGCGTATTCCACCCCGCCTGAAGAGGCATGTCGTAGCCCGACTACGCAGACGCTTGTGCTCTACTGCGCCCACCATTGTCCTTTCCTTCGCCCTTGTAGCAATACCAAACAGCCATATATATTGCATAAATATTTTGATATATAGGCAGGTAAAAAGTTTGATATGATTGAGTAAAGGTAAGATATATCCATTCAGGATTTTACAGTTATTCAAACTGTAAATGCCTTATGTGTGCCTGAGTATTGAATGCAGACAAATTATCAGATTGCTCCCAGCAATTTGCAAATGACTTCTGATTACATTAAATCATACTCTATAACATATTGCGGTAAAATTGTAATTCCCATAATGATTATCAATCATTCCAAAATGAATAAAATAAAATACAAAAGTTATAACGAAAACTGAATAATCGAGTGAAGCTAAATTATTATATCTTTCTTATTATTATCTTTTTAATACTTTGATTTTTTTTCTTTTCTATTGTTCCCTAAGGACAAATCCAAAGTATGAGTAAAGTAGATACGACTCGTTTGTGTATATATATGAAAGGAGAGAACATGAAGAGTAATATAGTACGGTGACAATGAAAAACTTCTCCACTTTCACCATTCGCACACGTTTCTCCACCATTCTCTATTATAGTCGCACACAGATCCAACTCGCATCTGCTGTATATATTTATACAATATTTACTGGACTATTCTCTCACATCTATTTATTATTCTTTCTCCCCAAACAATCACAAGAATGTTATGTGCGCACACTCGAAGTCACTGACTCGACAATATTACGTATATATTACGAATCAGAAATTAAATATTCGATTACCATTTTGTTTACATTACATTCAAACCTCTCTTCATGATTTTTCATATACGTGATCTATAATATTGCAAGCATGAAAATGATTTGTGGATGAGCAATATCATTCACAGTTCTTTTGAACTTTCTACTCGGGCATTATCTTCAAATGATATAAGGAAGGGTGATACTGTAATCTCTCGTTGACGCGAACTTTTATCGTCAACATATTCCTAAAGCGATGAGGAAACTCGTTGCGTATGCCCCACTCAGCAGATCGATTCCATTACCTCATGGTCCAGAGGACAACATCTCTTCTTTACCACTTCCGCCTTCGCCCTGTGGGAGTTGTATCAAGTTCATCATGTTTCGTTGCATTTCCGATAACAATTAACAGCTTTGATGGCACGCATGAGACGGCAAAAGCGATAACACGTGGTATGGCACAATGTTGTTGGTTATTGTTCGAGGTGGAAACTGTTTTTTTCACGAATTCCGCGTGAAGAGCACATAATTTAGTATCATGCAATTGTCTCCGAATATTCAATGTCTATGTGAAATGAAGAATTCCTTTTTTCATTTTAATATTTTCTTTCATAGTTATAAACTGAATACATTATGAGATTACGAACGATGCAATTATAACGGTGAAAGTTTACGATATTGTGAATAATATATATGAATTCATATACAATATCTATATATATTTGATTCGGTCCCTTGGTTTTGGAGAGACCTTGCATCAGTTTTGTATCAAAGTTCTCATTGAATTATTCGGCTTGTGTCCCATACCTTCGACCCCACTGATATAATTATGTAGTCCGATTATATAAGTTCTCACGCTCGCCGTCGCAAGTTGTGGAATCACCACTGAAGTCACTCCTCTACTCCTCTGAGAAGCATTCAAACATCCGAGAATTTCACCAAATTATGTACTACACCATGATGTCAATTTTCCGAGTATGTATTAATCTCAGGCGTTGTTCCTGTTTATTTTTGTATTGCCAGATACATTATAAGAACGATTCTTAACGACGAATAAAAAATAAATTTCAACTGTTCATTCCTGAACGATTTCCAATTTTCGCAGAAGCTGAACTTATCAGGGGAAAAAAATAAGGAGAAGGTGAAAAAACAAAGAAATTTTGTTGGATTAATTAGAAAAAACTTTTCACATCATTAGAAGTAAAGTTGGAGTGAGTTCAAAAAGTTCTTCGAACTTCCCACTGCAACTATATCGGAAATTACCAATCGCGCCGATATGAATAAAAAATTACGTGAACAAACCATGGTAATGATAACATTTATATGAATGATAAGAGATTAAAATGTACAGTTTGTTAAGATTCTGCATTGTAGTAGGATGATATAAAACTCGTCAATTCAGTACTTTTTTTCGGTTCACTTCATGAAATACAACAGTAGATTGAATATAATCAATAGTCAATCGTGAATTTGTATATTATGAGAGTAAAAATGACGCGAAAATTTTTAATTACTTGGCCTCAGGGCAATCACGCAACAATGAGCTTCCACTGTACTGCAAATATTTGCACTCCTGAATTTGTATGAGAGTGTTGGTTAGTATACATAGGTATATGAGGGACGTATCCATGTGCATGGTCATGAACCAAGGTAGATTGGGGAATGTGAGATATAATAAAACCTGGTTGGCTGTTATACTCAGCAATGACTCTCGACTCTGACTTTGGTGCAAATACCCTTGCGGTTACGAATCAATTTGTGTTGTCCGTAATTGCTTCGCAATATATATTGAAGAGCAGTTATTGTCAGAGAAGATATGTGGTGAGGAATTTTCTTCCAAGATGTTCTGCACTCCGAATTCGCTCATATAGATAATATGACAAATAGTTTTCATTAATTTATATATAGCTTTCATTTACATTTATTTGTTAGGTATTGTCATACGGTGAACATTGAGACAATTTGCATTGTAAATTATTCTGATACTGTGTCGCTACTCCAATTCACTAACACGGAAATACGATGTAACTTTGACATTTACCCAACCTAGTGCACCAACTTGATCTGCTATCCACATTTCATTCTGTCACGCTTCTATACATATATCTATGTATGTACCCAGGAATACCCCAAATATAATTATGAATGGTAGGGTTAGTTAAATCGATTATACGTACTTTTCATCTGATATACACATGAAACAGAAATAGTCAAGACATCCAGCTAATTTCACAAATATGAAATTGTTAGAGCATCAACAGTTTGAAGATGAAAATGAAAAATTTGTAGAAAGCCATTTTTTTCAACAAATTTTAGAACCGAATATCTCTTGGTAGGAAAATGTGTCACAATGAGGTAAAGTTAGAGAATAGGAGTGCATCGGTGTATGTATTTGTAACACACTATATCTATATACCGTTTGATATATCAAACAATCACTTACTTCGATGTTTGAAGAATTTATGAAAGGAAGGCCAAAGTCATTGACTTTTTCAGCTGACTCGACTGCACGTGATGAGATATATAATGGTTGGTTAATAAAGATTTCCAACTATACATTACGGCTCAATTTCAAATGAGAGCACATACACACACACATTCATATGTGCGCTTTAAACTTGGAGTACTAAAGTCTCCGGATTTTTTTTTGTTGCTGTCTAATTTTGGGGCCGTAAAAACCAAAAAAATTTTGTTTTAATGCTTTTTCGATGAAATAATCTCAAGCGTTTAGCGATGTGTTTGACGATCGGAAAAGAATAGTATCCAGTCTTGAGTGATTGGAAGAGAAAAAAAAAAATATGACCAAGTGGATGGAGGAAGTTGAGTGAGTGCAGTAGAAGAGTAGAAAAAAAAAAAGCGGACCACACAACGGGGTTGAAAAAGAATGAGAACGCGAAGCACTCGAGTTCTGGCTGACGCGACTTTACGTGCCACTATAAAAGCCCTTGTCTTATACCACCGTTTTGTGTAGTCTATTCATGCTGCAGGCCTCGACTCCCTATACCTTCTGGCTTCTCATGTATATTGCCGATGTAAAAATTGTTTCATTTTTTCATCCATAACATTCAACAGTATAAAGTATAATTCATACGTTCATTTCTTTGACGTTTTGTTTCTGTTTTCTACTACAAATACAAATTGTACAATATTTTTCATTTTCTCTGTATATACAATGTCTCATCTTTTTCCTTTCTTGTATTATTTGCACCTCCAACCGGACGTTCAATATCATGTTTCTAGCCTGAAATAATGATTTTCTATTGTCTTTCTCATTTGGTGCTCTTCTTTCGAATTCTGATTCAAGCAATGTATGAAGGCTACGAGAGCCAGTTGACATGATCGTTTTTTTGGATACGAGAAGATGATTCGTTATGTATAACTTCTGGGTTTTGGTAAACAACAAAGTAGACAAATAGATAGCTGCAAATTGTTCGTTACCGAGGTCATTCTATTTCAACATTGTCACAGCCAAACAAGGAAAAACTTATGAAGAAATAATGACACTAGTTAACGTTGTCCGTATATTGCGTAACACATATACACTTGTATATGCCATAGAATCATATATAAATTCATAAATATTTCATATTTTATCGCGGAAGTTGTTACCAAGTAACTGTAGAATATTTAACAGGTGATTACGAGTAATACCGCGTAGTGAATTGTGATTTCATGAATAGGATACAGATGTGCCATGACGCCTGAATTGATTACTCATAAGCTCAATTCTAGATTAAATTGAGGCAATAAAACAACATCGATATGATGTTCATAATTCTCACTGAGTATTTTGTGGGTTGTTCGCAATAACTTATTTCATAATTAATTCTTTTTTCAAACTATTACACGGCAATGTAATATTTGCTAATTTTTCAAATTTGTATCCGAGTACTGTATGAGAAATGATAAAATACATTTACCTTCACATAATGATCCCAATAAATAACTGATATAAAAATAATGAAGATTATTCAAAACGATTATATATCCGGACATTATTTCTGTATTCCAATCCATTAATGACGAGGTCATATTGTACCAATATTGTTTCAATTGCAGTGAAGAAAATACTTAAGAGAAGCAATGAAAATTTGTGGAACAGAATATTGAATAATAAACTTAACACGAGAATTCACAGTAATTAATATTCCATTATGATAAAGTTATAACACAATTAGAATAATCGTGAACTAAATTTATAATTATAATGCGAGGATTCCTACAAGTGTTCAAACCTGTTATCATTTACGCATGTAGTCAATTACAGACGAATGTCGTAGATGATGAATCATTACGGTAATAGTGTTTTCATGAAAAATAATTCTGTCAGAGACGTTGGATATTGTGTTGATACAACTGTTCACTTTTCATTTTCTTCAATGAAGATTAAATAAGCCATTAATCACATGATAAAACGCGTAAGCTGAGTGTGATTTGGGTGGCTTCATCATTTAAAACAAATTTACCAAAATACACCAGATATATATACATATAAAAATCCATCAATCATCAATTATTTATTTTTATTTCCTACATTGAATATGAATATCGCTCGAGGAAACATAATTCTACGTCGCAGGAAATGCATTTATTGCGAAACACTAAATATTATAGTTATCCTCCTAATACATAAAAACGAGTAGGGTCGTTCTTGCTAGCTCGCTATAATATCATTGGTTACGTCGGATTGCAATGAATATTACTACGAATATCGATAAGCGGATGGGTATATAAAGTGAATGGAACTTGAAATGGGTATACAGATTTCAAAACACTGCGTGAAGAAAACCTAACAGAGATAACATAATCGAAATGGTTCGACAATGGGTTATTGTATATTTCTTCATTATGGCTGGATTGATTGGTTTGTATGAATCGTAATAACATAAAAATTATATCAAATGAGTGTAGTGAATGATAATGATTTATTTCAGATTGTGAGGAACAGGGCTCACCATCATGCGTTGAGAATTCTGCGCCCGACATCTGCGGGGCTATGTGCGAGCCAAGTTGCAGCAATCCACATCCTATTTTGTGCCCAAGAATAGTTAGCAAATCATTAATACTGTATAAAATCCGCAGTAAAATATGAATACATATTCTATATAAAAATCTATAATTTACGTATTTATACAGGCGTGCACTAACATAACAAGAGGTTGTCGTTGCGACGATGGATTCTTGAGAGACTCCCATACCGGAAATTGTGTGAAATCTTTCCACTGCACGATCTGCCCACCTGGTCAGGCTTTACTGGCATGTGGAACCTTGTGTGAAGGAACTTGTGATGCCCCACATGAACCAGATCGTTGTCGATACATTGTAAGTTCTCTCAAACATAAAATTGTTCATGTTCCAGACTAATGAATTTTCTTTCTCTTCATCTATTATCACAATGTCACTTATTATATTTCATAGCGTTGCCTATTACCAGGATGTGGTTGTGATTTGAATAACGGCATGGTCCGAGATAATTCCACTAACATGTGTATTCCAATGTTGCAATGTCCACAATACGGGGTCAATACGACGGAGTTGAATGATCATCAAGACGGTTGACATTTCCATCAAGAGTATTCCGAAATTAGATGAAAGGTTCATTGTTCATATTATTGAGTATTGATTCAAAGAATATAATCTGATGAAAGGTACACATAAGAACTTTTAAATCGTACAATATTTCATGATTGATATCCTATGCCTATCTGTACCACGACTGAACGATCTCGTGTCAGCAATAATCCTTGAAACCATAAATATAACACAACGATAATTTGTAAATCCTCATTAGATGTGCTTATAATTCAAAGGGTTCATAAACCAATCAGAAGTGTAGCGAGTTCGAGAATTTTTACAAGAAAAAGAAGGAACTGAAATTTTTATGACTATTTTTATGCCCATTGTTTTGCTTGAAAATGGATCACTTCGAGACGGAATCATTTTTCAATAGTAGATCGATTCAAACTACTCCAATTCCACTTTTCCCACTTAAGATATATATTTGGAATGAAAATATAATATTGTGCAGCGATTTTATCCTTATCTTTTATTAAACATTTGAAAAATCAAAAGTTGTTGTAAATGACATTGAAAGCGGTACATAAATTTATCTCGAAACCAATAATGATTCAGTTCTAAAGTATACTCGAAAGAGAACACCGCAAGTATGAAAATGTCTCGACAATTGGTGATCTTTATTTTTTCCATCATCGCTGTGTCTACGAGTGAGTTGAATATAAAGATATGTGTTTTAATGTGATGAAATATTATTTCGTTGTCATTATTTCGTCATTATTCATTGCAGGTTGTGACGAACAGGTGTCACAATCATGCGGGGCAAATTCATCGCCTCACATCTGTGGAACCATGTGCCAGCCAAGTTGCACTATACCAAAACCCAAGTTTTGTCCAAAAATAGTTAGCAATTCATCAATGCTCAATGATTTCCGCAGTGATACATGAAGACATATTCTATATATAAGTCTATGATTGGTGTGTTTGACAGGAGTGCACCAACGCAACAAGAGGTTGTCGTTGCGACGACGGATACTTGGAAGACCCCAATACCAGAAATTGTGTGCTATCTTTCCACTGCACAACCTGCCCACCTGGTCAGGCTTTACTGGCATGTGCAACCTTGTGTGAGGGAACTTGTTATGCCCCATATGAACCAGATCAATGTAAATACATTGTAAGTTCTCGCAAACATCAAATTGTTCTTTGTTCCAGGCCAATGATTATTACATCCTTAATCTATTATCACAATGCCACTTATTGTGTCTTACAGCGTTGCCTATTACCGGGGTGTGGTTGTGATTTGAATAACGGTATGGTTCGAGATAATTCTACCGACACATGTCTTCCACTCATCATGTGCCCACAACTCGGGGACGGTACGATAGATTTGGAAGATTATGAAGATGATCAATGTTTCGATTAGGAAAAGGTTGGATGTCGAATAAAGTTTCCTCGGCCGAAATAATTCAGTATAGATTTAAAAAATGCATTTTGTCTAAAGACTCGGTATTGAATCTCAGTTGTATATTATTAAGGAATTGATATTACATGCGTCTCTTTATCATGACTGAACAGCCATGTATGAACCATAGTTCCTCATGTTCTTTCCGATATTGCGAAAATTAAATGTTGTAAATAAAATCGACGACAGTATATTCGTACGATTATCAGTATTTCCATTAATAAATGATAATCATTTGTATGTATGACGATAATTGTTGATGCATTACACATAAATCATGAGACTATTATTTGGGATTTTGGAATCATTATCAAATAATTTGGTCATGGTTTCAAAGGGATATTTGGCCAGTAATGAGGTTGTGCACGATCTTTGTGATAATCTATAGACGCTTGTAGTGCTGTTTCCATTGCTAATATACGTGAACTAGCTGGACCATATAGCAGTTTGGAACCTGCAATTCTACTATCAGCAACTGATTGGCGGTTGCCAATTTTTGGTTTGCTATCTTGATCGTCTGTTGAATTTCCATCTTCAGATTCACGTATACGTTTCAGTTCCATTTTATGTCGTATACTTTGTTCCAGAAATTTCATCATATCCTCATCCACATGAAATTCCAGGGTTTCGTTAGATGAATTAATATGTTCCGCTGTACTTTCTTCGTGAACTTCACTGCCACAAACTTCTTCCACTACGTCCTCTTCTTCACCCTTATAATAATGACTTCGGAAATTTCCAATCGAGTGAACATTTTTCTCTGTGCCACTACTAGTAGAGAGGGCTGCCAGTTCTCTAATTTTGTCACGTAGTGTTCGATTTTCATCTTCTAGGGCAGTACATCGAGATCTCCACCATGCCACATTGTGTCTGGAAATAGAGATTAAACCCAATATCAGTGCTAAACGACGGGGATTGAATGTACAGAGGGATATTCCCCCATTATCATTTTCGGGGCGATTTGCAAGAATTTTTTCATTTCTCAGCGGTTATGCAAGCACACATTGAGGCTCATCCTATCGATATAGGTACATAAACTAACACTCGATCTGCTCCTCTGTCATTGGGATTATTACACTCACATACCTGTTCGAATATAAATTATGAGAAATAGTAGTGGTAAATATGAACAAATTACCGATACTGCCAATCGTGGGCAGCTTTATAATTTTCCCAAAAAGCAGTTGCAAACATTGTACAATAACTGTCGTTGTTATTCAACACACCAACATAATTATTATCGCGCATAACAGTACGTCGTTTTGACGTTTTAACCTCCAATTTTTTGCGTTGATTTCTACGTCGATTTTTAATCAATCTCTTTTGCCTTTTCTGTGTACGGCTGCTCTTGGTTAGTTTTGGGACGATAAATTCCATGACTCTTCTAACTCAAACCGCACATGCACATCATTTTCAACTTGTTGAGCATATTTTGTTGACATTGGATTGTTTACTGAAAATCGAAAATAAATCATGGCAGAATTTGGCAGAGGCACATCATGAAAATAACCTAGTGGACAATTATGCAACCACTTATGGTTTGGCGCGCATACCAGCCGATTCAACTTGTTTCAATTTTCACCGTACAATAATTTAACTTCGAATTTATGAGTGAAGAACATAAACTTTATGAGAAATGTACAATAGTATTATAACACTTTATACAAATCTATAAAATACAATATTTAGAAGAGTTAAAAACAACTCTCCTTAAAAATATCAATATGCTATCGTATTTCATTTCGAATCGAACTCTAATTACATCGGAACGAGAAAAATAAATGAGGGGAAGAATAAGAATATGAAATCGTTTTATGCTTGGGAGAATATTTTTGCTCATCTGTGAGGCTTGGGAAAGAGTATCGTTTCATTTCTATTATATTATAGAGCGTAAAGAGCGATTCAACATCCATAAAAATATAATAACTATTTGCGTCAAATTTCATTGTAAGAATTCGTTTCAACGTATGTGCATTCGAGACATAAAGGAATTTCACACTACTGATACTGTGTGAAGGTACATATGGATGTATATGTAGAAACGCCAGTTCAGAGATATGATGTATTTAAACCTCGTTCGAACGCAACTTCATTGTCTCCTAATTTTATGTTACCACTCGTGCTACTATTTCTACGTGAATAATTGGGTTTTGAACTAGATCCATTCGTGGCGGCTCCATTGCTCTCATCCTCTAAATCGCTCGTCGATGGTGAAGTGTTGTTTAGTGGCTCGAGACCAATAATAACTCGTACGTTGTCGGGTAAATTCCCTGCAACCGCCATTAACTGATGGTAAATTCCTTCGGCTTTCGACAGTGTCCATGGCAATTCGATGTGAAGTGACAAGTCGTTTACATGCTAAGAGAAAAATGTGAGTTAATTAATATCATTGTACAAAATATAATGGAACAACCAATAATATGGATGATCTTACTTTCAATATTTCTGTGAAGCCGTAACGATTTTCCATCAATGCACTTTTTTCTGTATCTAAAATGGCAGCACATATCAATAAATGGAAATTTTTACAAGGCATATCTGTCCACAATATTTCCCACAATTTTATAATGTCAATGGCATTAAATTCACGTTTGAACAATACGAGAAGCCATCGAAAGCAAAAAAACATATTGCCCGATTCATTTCTATTCAAATATTGGGCCAATTGAGGCTCGGTTACATTAAGCAACGTGTGAAGCTGACATAATTGTGCTTTCATTCCAGCCTGATCCATTTCGAAATTGGAACTCTAAAAAGTAAGAAACATTGTTTGTTGAACAATATGATCTTCATCGCTGGAATGACTTTTTCGTCATACACAGACATATGTAGGCATTCATCTGTATGTAATTACCACTTTATTCATGAATCCAACGAAACTCCAGAACGCATCAACTTCACTGTCCATCAAACACAAAATGGGACTGAGTAAATCGCTCATACCTTGTACATAGCCCAAATCAAAATTGTACATCACGTATGTCATGAGGATATCATAAAGTTGTGCTAAATGAGGATTATTGTCTCCTGAGTAGTAAGGATGAGTACGGTCTGTTCGATTGACGTCTTTTTCTGTAAATCCAATTGAAAATACAAATATATGTACACATTTAGGAAGGACATTCATATGGCTGAATATTTCTAATAAATACAACTCACCAATCAGACTTTTTCGATCGCGATAATCTGAAAAACGATTCTCCTGATCGCTCGACATTGATCTCCATTGTAATTTCATTCTATAATATTGATCCGTCTTAGTTTTCTTCAATTCTATTCGTTCAGCGTTCGTTGAATTCCAAGGATAATAATCGAGTAGAAATTTCCATACTTCATAACGTAACGATGGACTTATTCCCTGCAAAATTATTTATATTCCGCATTCGAATCTCTCATCTTCGTTATCGTCTGATTATCGTTACAATATTTACGATGAAAATGTAATCTCAACATATGAAATAATTGTGTTGAGACAAACCCCATGGAATATGATTTCTCGCACAACGTCTGGATTAGATATGCGTCCTTCAGCATCTTTACATCTATCCCATTGATCTTGTGACAATGGAGCACCACGTGGGCATGGAGGTCTACTTGGGAGTAATACTGTCTGTCCAATTACTTCGTATTCCTCACCCGATGCGCTAGAGCCAAGGGGTTGCGAGATATCGACGGTTAGTGATCTGTTCAATAGATCAGCAATAACTGATTCTTCAACAGGTTGCTTTACTGGTTCTTTATAAACTACAACAGAGATATACCATCTTATTAGCACTCTCATTTCCATTTTTTGGTGTTATAAAATTAGAATTCTACTCACGCCAAATATCAGCAAGTTTACTGAAGGCTTCAAGTGTTGTTTCGTAAGGCCTATTGTGTAAGTTTTTAACAAACTTCCAAACATAATCTGATGTATTTTCTTGGAATAAATCCAATTCAGCAAATGATTTATTTAACACTGTGCTATATTCATCTAAAATGATATATAAATTTCTATCCGATTTTGATTTTATAAATTTAATGAAACCTTTTAACGAATTGAGAAAACTTTCAGCATTTGACAGTTGAAAAAATGCGACATATGTTGTGCCGTCTTTTTGCATAAATATAAGTTGTTGTCCACCATGATTCACCCGAACTGATTTCAATTCATAGAATAGTATCCTCACAGTTCGTGTGCGTCCCAATGAGTCGGGACCTTCTGACGATGTTCGAGTTCTTCGTGTATGCGATTCAACCACTGACCATTCCGGATCTTGATCTTGATTCTCAGATACTACCGATACTTCTTGTGGTTTCCATTCAATGCACTTTCCAAACGACTATGACAATAAAAACAGAATTATTACAAAATCATCAATGTAGTTTTATAAATGAAACATCAATTATGAATAGCATAAATGAGCTCACATATTCAACGATATTGAGTGTTCCGGAGCTGTGTACTTCATCTTCTCTGATATTTGCTCCTCTCAGGACAACTCCAGTATGGATGCAGAGATCCTGTGGAATAAATGAACATGATTTGTTGGTTACGTACAATCAATATCACGCGTTATTATAATGATTGAATCAACATTTTTTCATTGCTCGTCAATATAATTGTATTGATTTTGGGACACAATACAATGTTTTGAATGAGGATTGAGGAATGAGATTGATTAATTCGTGAAGCCATTGAAAAATGATTCATGCTTCATGATGAAAGTAATGTGTGGTGATTGAGATAAGTCTGAAACGCAATAAGGAAAAATGGGCAATATATATACAACGTCTCTTCTGAAAATTAAATGCATCTGTCTTCTTTTTCTTGTCTTTGGTATAAATAGTGCTGATAGAACCATGTAGAGAATTAATCAAAAGAACACATTTATATTTGTTTACCGCTGAGGTATGAGAGAGTTGCATAAATTGGAGCAAAAAATTGAAGGTTGTGATTGGATTGTGGACGTTACTAAATTTGCACCAAATCAATTTTATGTAGTTGAAGAATAAATGATTACTACGTTTTTATTTGTCACTTACTTTCCCCTGCTCTGATGGCTCGAACATCTTGACGATTTATGATGGAATTGATAATATTAACACTGATATCGATACATATCAAACTAATATCAATCATACTACGTAAATCTCCAGTAATGTTGTGAATGACAGTGAAGCACAAACTGTACAATGGGTGTAATATAAGCCGGTACTGATTGTACATAAGGTATTTGACTGAGATTAAAGATGGTGTATGTTGTGTCGCTGCTGTTCCGGATTGTCCCTTCGTTGTCAGCTGATCATTGTATACAATATACGCTACTCAACACAAATACTCATTCGAAATCCGAAGCACTGTACATCTAGTACTAAAAAAATCACATTAATAATAGGAATTTCCTAGTTGGCCATTCAGTTGATATTGAAGCAAACTATTAAGGGTATCGCAACTAAATACTTGGAAAATAATGACGAATTTTCATTAAATTTTGGAAAATTTGGATTAATGAAGAGTTTTTATGGGCATAGGAATATCCAATTTTCCGTCGAGACGAAAAAACTTTATTTCATTAATTCCAATATTATAGATTTGAAATTTATAGAAAGATAGCATGATAAATCCTATCTGAAATGCATAACTATGTCATCTTCTGTTCTCGATGAGGCAACACCTTCCAGCATATGTTTTAGAGCGTAGTATAAATTTTTTGAGTATTTATCTTTCATATAAATATTTCAATAAATTGCCGCATAAATAGATTGTATAGATTTCTATCTACCCCATCTCATCAGCATATAATAAAATATGACTCAACAAAATAGTACCTATACTCTACGTTTCCATATATAATATAACAGTGCAGAAGACAATAATTGGCACAAGATATTAATAATTATTTTTCGACATCAACAAGTGTTTTGATTGTGTGATTAATAAATGAGAATGTAAATTGCAGTAGACCAATTGTGCACATCATATTGTAATGGTACTACTCATTATGTTGATGCACTTTAACGGCCCATAATAAAATCATTTCACATATTTTAGCTCTCATATCATAGAAAAAAAGTCACTTAAAAAATTATGGATACTGAATAATAGATATTTGCAATTGTTCCAAGTCAATCCTATTTATAAATTCGGCACTGAGTGATCCATGGCTCTGAGCAAACTCCCAGACATCCTGAAAAATATTGAAGACGATATCTCGGTTATAAATATAAAGTTAGGAGTTTTCAACAAATTCATTATTTCCATGGGAATACATACTTTTTTATCATATGGTCATAAATGAACGAAGGAATGACCGTTATCGTCACAATATTGGTTCCATTAGCGATTTCCGTCACAATCTCTTTATCTTTCATTCCAACGACATTCTAAATAACGACATCGGTATATGAATCTATATATATAACGTATTGTAAGACGTCTACGATGTGTATATTATTATCAATTTCAAACATACTTTGCCGTTAATTTCCAAAATCTGATGATCGGTGAGTACGCCATTGCGTGCAGCCGATGAATCTTTTACGATTGCAATGATTTTCCCTTCTTTGAATTGGAATCCGATATTTCCAGCATGATCTTTATGCATTGTAATTGTGCGTTCGAAAGGTCTGTGGAGCCAATCATATGAATTAGAGGTATGCCGCACTGGAGTCGAAATTATAATGTGTCGCTACAAATCAATTTACCTATCTCGAATAATAACTTTGATATTGTTATCAGACGCATTACGGAAAATTTTGTGAACATGATCCATAGAGTGTCCGGCTGTTGAAGTTCCATTAATATCGAGGATTTGGTCACCAAATTTCAAACCAGCTTTCGAAGCTGGCGAGTCTGGACTCACCAAGCATACAAAAATACCATTATTCACAGCGTGAACACGTAATCCAATTTTTCCATCCTTGTCTTTACATAGTGTCAGCTAAGTAGAAGAATAATTTTCGTTATGTAAGTAAAATGAGATTTGAATACTTTCTATCCTCATGTATATTTACTTCTCGGATTCCATTCGACACTTGGGCTCGTTGCAACCCGAGCGAATCCCCTGATAGTGGCGCTACCATCCCTGCCATCGGTCCCGATGGCTTGAATTTCGAAATTTCCATCTATGAAAGATGATTTAAGGTATAATGAAATTATCCATCATGAAAAACAGTTGTTCTGGGATATGAATATTTCATGATACCGATTCTCGATATGCAATTGTATATTCGGGCATATTATTCTCAATCATTTCAGCAGTGAATTCCAATCCCATATAATCGCCTAAGGCTGGATATAATTGACCAGGTAAATCACCACCATATTCTGGTGGTGTAAGTCCTGGCGCTGAAGGTGATGTTGAAATTGGCATCGGTGCAGTGGGGACGAATTGACTCTCAATTTTCTGCTGAGCCTGTACGAAAAAAAAGCATAAGGCGGATAAATACACTTCAAGACAGAGGTTTATGTAAATTGAATGAAATCATTTGCGGGCATTGACATTTCACACAGATTCCAATAAAATATACCTTTATCATCTGATCCACCATCATGTCTTCCAGGGATGGATAGAGCGACATCTTGCTTGTTTTGTTGATCTTCTGCAAATGAACATGAGTATTTGATATTTGCACTTTGTTTTATGATATAAATACAGTCTCATCTTCACACTCAAAGTTCTGACTCATTATTACATTAGATAGCAGAGTCTTTTTATGCTACTAATGCAACAACATTTAGATGACATTATTATTATTATTATTATTATTATTATCAATATATATATATATATATACATATATATGAAACAATTGACATCATATTTTGTAATCCATATAACGTTTACCATTAAAATGAAATATTATGCTCATTAAATTTGTTGGAAGTTGTGATGGAAGCAGGTAATTAAGAGGCAGTTCATGTGCTTAATCATAATGAAAAAAAATGACGTATGAGTGTAAGCCAAAAGAAACAAAGAATAATACATGTAATATAAGACGTGATGAAGTTATAACCCACAACATAGTAGAATTGCAAAGAGACTCACTGATCACGATGCTAGCAGGATATTAGTTGATGATTGTTAAGACTTCTTGTTCGTTAGTAAAATTTTGGTGTCAAAAAAATTTGTGCGGCTTCAACAATGGAACACAGTTCTGACTATTATGATTAAAAGTCTGTGTGTATTGTTTCTTTCTATAGCTCTCTCTCTCTCCCTCTCCCTCTTTGATTTTCGGTGTGATACCACAGAAAAGTGCGCAGAGGTTTAGCTGCGCATATGTATGCATGCGTGCGCGTGTACCGCGTAGATTTCAAAGAATGATTCGTCACACAATACTCATCTGGCCTTTGCACGAATTTCTGCCTCTGATAATTTCCAGTTCTACCGATTTGTGTAATTCTCATGTACTATATCAATCTGATATACAATTATGAGATAGTTGATCAATTATTATGTTGAAACCTGAAATACATAGCAATTATATTACCAGATTTATGAGGAAGGATAACTGATCGGGTCTAACATTATGATCAGTGTGTGAACTGATGATTTCCGACAATGGTGCAAATGAAACAAAATCGGGAATATCATTTTCGTTTAGCCCATTATAATAATTATTGATCATTATTATAATAAAGCCTACACTCATTTTGTACTGTTTTATAATCGAATTATATATAAATATTCACATCATGAGATTGATACTAATCAGATGAAAAGAATTGACGACAAGAGAATAGGTTTTTTTTTCCTGTTTTTTTCATTATTGATCTGATATAATATACAATGAAAATAAATTATATTTTTGTATAAGAATAACAGATATGTGTCATATAATCTTATTACAATCTGAGCTTCAATTCGAGCATAGTTTTTGCAGCACAAGTACGGATTTGTTCTTTCTTTTCAGCGCGTATAGTTTTCAATACCGATTTGTGCGCTCACACAGCAATCACACATAACACAATAATTTCCATCCAAATAATGAGCTTCAATCAGCTATATATAGTAAATTTGAATTTATAATTCTCATGCATGTACCTATGCCCAGTGCTTGATTGACCAGAAGACTGTATCATGTATAAATAATATAGTTTACGTGTTTTAAATTGATACTTCACGACGTAACAGATATATTACAAGAAATGATTTCGGTGGCTTATCAATAAGACAGATATGTTACATTGCTTCGTAGAACATCAGAGATGCTTCTGTGATTAATTTGTATAATGATATATTGACATCAATTATTGAAAGTACTTCAACACATCAACGTACTCATTCAAGAGTATTACGATAATTGTGTAAAAATCGATAAATGCCCGAGATAGTGAGAAATAGTATAACAAAATATATGAAGTACTTTTTCAAGAAAAGGCCAATGACGTATACCTAATCATCATATTTTTTGTCGTCAACTTGTCGGCCCTTATATTTTTCGAATAAATACAACGATGCCGGGCCGGCGCTCTGTCCCATTTTATCACACAATTTTCTTATACATAGAATTTTGTTCATTTTTATATGTACAAACACTCATATAGTTTCAATAACAACATATATGTGTTTATTTCTCCTAATGATATATAATGTCACATAATTGTATGTGTATTGTGCTGTCTGGTGCCAGGATTATATTAGTGATAACATTTTACAGTTAATGTTGCTAACTATTCGGCGGTGTACAGATAAGTTCCTTGGATTTTCTTTCATCTTTTCCTATGATTATATCTGGCCCTCAACTCATGGATAGGGAGAAGATAGATATACTCCAAATTATACTCTCATATTTAAATTGATAGATGGAATGGAACGTGGCATCTTATCACATGTATAGAATGTCATTTTTTTTTTATCAGAGCTGCCAATCGATCATGATCGAAATGACCGTGTTGTGCATTGCATAGAATTGATACAGATTAATTGAATATAAAACCATTGTTATTAAAAGTTCATTTCGAAATTGATATGCGTCAACATTTTATGTGACGGATATTGAGCGAAGTTATGGAGTAAACCCATTTTCACGCAATTAATAAAATACAAATATTTGATCAATATCAAATTAACTTATTACGCGTCAAATAAAATTGGCAGTGTATATGTAGTATGTGGATTCATACATATACATACATACATATATATATTAAACAAACTAATCACGACATATATGAAGTAGGCCATTTACAATGTTATTGTATTATCAACGCTTGTGAATTCGTTCATGTTGATAAATATTTCGTTCAGCTGTCGAATGAATCGAATCTGAGTGATCGTGACTTAGGAAGATGCTTTCTTTCATGGAATGTTTCGTACCAGGACGACGAATTTTCAGCATCACCTGCGCTGAAACGGTTCGAAAGTTCATTTACTGTCCAGCATGCTTGCGGCCCAGAATATTCAGCTGCTTTTGCATTCCCTCCTCGACTTCCAGTCGAGAATTCATCTGAAAAGAATTTTTGGGAACATATTAAGTGATATAACAGCTGATATTTACATAAGAAGATTATGACATTGAAAAAAACCTGGTGTTAAACATTGAGATTGGTTCATTGGTGATCTTGTTGGTGTGACGCCCATAGAAGAAAGTGGTTCATAAGGCGGCGGTGGGGGCGAGGACGGAGACGGCGTAAGTGAATTTCGTTGCCCACCATTGAGAATATCCGGATCAAGTCCGAGTATTTTGAGTACCCGATGGGAATTATCTCTCACCCACAACTCTAATAGATCAATTGGCCAATCCGTCTGTGTTGCATCATCAATTAATCGGACAGGTGAATCCCAACATATACCGTCGGGTAAACATGATGAACTTTTCGCAAGAAGACGATCTTCCGACGCGCTGCGACCAACGGGTGTAGGTAAATTAGGATTACTGCGTGGAGAACGTACCAACGTTTGCAGTGCTTGAATGGCATTCCGCATCTAAAAAGTTACGTAAATTGTCACAATAACATCGCAGTTGAGACGATACGATTTTATTGGTGTGATAACTGTATTCAAGAAGCAAAAAGTTTGTCGCCTTCAGTCATATAACTTAAGAACGTTACCTCATAGCTGAGTGTAACAACATCTTGATGCATCGTTGAAACTTGGGATGCCTCAAGCCGTTCTGTTGCATCACAACTATAATCATCCAGTGATTCTTGTCCAACAAGTTTCGCTCTGCCTCGCAATCCGCCTCTGCCTATTCTGCACGCTCTAGTTTCCATGCTGCAGATTAGAGATCATTACATTTTATCACTATAAACTTTTAATCTCTTGGTAAAAATCACCACGTATAAGGATTGATTTTTTATAGCAATTATTAAACTTTCAAATGAATAATTCGATCGATGTGAGGAATTGTAAAATTATTAACCGAAGCTTCGCTCGTCGTGGACTTATCATATGCATTGGGGATCTATTTGGTGGTGATAGCGGCGAGGTTTCGCCTTCCTCTGGTGCATTCTCGTCGTCCTCACTTATAGATGGTAGCGTCAGCGATGGTACACCGTTCATATCTGACTCTTGCTAAATAAAATGAATGATGAGTAGAAAAAAAATGAAATATCAATGGATGTACTTTTTCCATTAGCATTTTTCACGAATAAAAATCAATCATTTACCTCCGCCTCATATCCTTCACGTAAATTATATGTGAGGTCATGAACAATATCTTGAGAAAATTGTTGCTGATATTCAGGATATAATCGAAGAACGTCAACAAGTCCCTGCATATTAATGCACTTGAGATAACAATATGTGAGGGCTTTTACATCACAACTTGATTTGACAACCACATCACCGCCACTTCCACCAGATCCACCAATACCACCTCCATTGTTGGCATGCTGCAGATGCATAGATATGTCACAACCAACTAAATCTCCCTTCCCTGCATCAATGGGATCAACGGCGTGAATAAATGATATTTTTCTCAGGTCGAATGAATTACTTTTCTTCACCTAAAATTGCAACAACCATATTATTCTGCACAACTTCCATTGAGCCATTACAGAGATAATAAATCGAGGACAGCGCATCTCCTTTCCGAATTAGAAACTCCTCGGGCGCACAGAAGTTACTTCGAATATGTAGTGAAAGTAATTTCAGACATCCTTGCGAAGCAGCCTCAAATATTGGTAAACTCAGAATCTCTCGGTGCAGATGCATTGATACATCGCCACGTAACTCCTCCGGAAATTCTTTCAGAGTCTAATACAAAAGAGTGAATAACATCACACGTAGACATATATAATAAGAGTAAGAATATTTTGATATTGATTTTACATTTAGAAATATAATTAATGAAGTTCAGAAGGTATGTGACTGCAGTTACTGCAGTAACTGATGTAATTAAACAGAACAGAATTATTGCGAACCCGGCGTACCATGTTATGCTTTTGAAAACTTTATGTATCCTAACTTTCAGTTAATTAACTAGTATCATAATTAAATTTATGATAATTAATTATGCTGTTTGCAATAGCGTGAATTACCTCAGGAATGTCGATGCCATGGTTCAATGACCATGTCGTTTGAAAATAATCCTGCATTCTCTGTTTCAATTTCTCTGGGATTTGATGCAGTGCCAAAAAATCCTTTAGATGTCGCCATTTAGTTCGATAAAGTGATCTTCTGGAATACATGCGTTGTATGATTGCCGTCACATTACCAAAGACTACGGCGTGCATCAGAGCTTTGGTAAAATGATAAAAAAGATTGAATTCACAATTGTAAGTGAAAGATGATGATACAGTAATAAAAAAAAAATGTCTCTAAATTTATATACATCGCATGACAAACCTCCGATTAACATGGTGCAAATAGAGAATATTTTTTCACAAGTTGTATTCGCTGATACATTCCCGAATCCAACTGATGTGAGACTGCTGCATGTGAAATACAATGCCGTGACATAACTCTCCGTGTGCGTTACATTTTGTACGGGAATTCTCAAGCGTTCTGCGAGAGTGTGAATCCAACCTAAATTTGCATAAAATTGGAAGGAATGAAAGAGAACCATTTCATTCGCTTCTGTCAAGTCAACTCACTCAAGTTCCACTCTTTGTCATTGTGCAATCTCTCTTTCTCAGCAATAATATACCAGATACATGCGAGCCAATGAGCAACCAGAGTGAACGACAGCATCAAGAGGGTGAGGATCATTGCACTGTATTGCGAATATCTGTCCATTTTTTGGAGCAACCGTGCCAAGCGCAGAAGTCGAGTCAATTTCACTAGATGAATATGACTGTGACCCGATTCCTACAATATAAATGGGAACCTTTAGTATCTATACATTGAATTTAACATTGGATTCTATGTGATTAATATTTGTGACACGCGATTGTTACTGACCTCGCCGCTGTAAACATCAAAGGCATAAAGTACATCGAAGGGTAATGCTGCAAGAAGATCACAAAGGAACCAACCCTTCAAATAATTAATTGCAATTTTGCGCCCATTAATAACTAACTTTCCTTTTCTGCTGACGTATGTTGTTCGAAAATTGAGTACGATATCTGTAAAAATATTTAGAAACATTCAAGTCTGTGTTGTTCCAAATGTTCAGACAAATTCATGAATAGAATGTTGATGGTCTCATTTATAAGCTAATAAGATGAAAGAATGATAGGGGGCGGCATAGCCGTTCGAATATCATATTCGAATTTTGCATATACGTACGATATTAATGAATTTTCTGAGGGAATTGCAAATATATGAAATCAACATAGAATGCTTCTGATAAAATTAGGGACAAGTGAACGTATGGGAAAAAAAATTAAAAGAAATGGGAATCATCACAGACTATCATACTCAATAAGGGTGATAGCAATAAGGTATATATCTTATTACTCTTCCATTTAGACCCTTAATTTAACTTTGAAAATTTAGACAAAAGAGTATACTGACCAAACATGAATAAAGCCTCGACAACGACGTCACTGACCATTGTGGGCCTATCGATGTTAACAAAGCTCGCATTGTAGGGGACAATAACCGCAACATAAATTGTAGCAAGAAGAATTAACCAATCCCAACATGATTTAAATCCACCGTAATGTCTAAGAGTGAAGTGTGATTTTTCAGCAGCTGATGTTTTGTATTCTGGTAAAGGTGCAGCAGGAGAATGGAGTAATTGCTGAAACAAATGTAAACATGCCATCGTACCCAATGGTATTAGACGTGATGATGATGACTATGATTTAATGTATTATAGGTAAACTCATGAAAGAGAGATATATTTGTGGCACGTTGACACACAAAAATATTACTATATAAACATTTGCATAACTACACATTCGGGACTGTCGGCACACAACACCTCAAGCTATTCATAGAGCTTGACATGTTGCTTCAACCACTAATTGTATAAACTGGTGCCGAGCTTTGACCGATGCGCCAATAAGTGACAGGACTAAGATGAATTTTCGAAAATGTTGACTTTATTTCCAACATATTCTCAAAGAGTAATTCCATTTTTAAAAATTGAGAGGACCTATGCACTCGAATTCTTGGAAGAAAATCTTGTCATCGTCTCAAATTGATAGGAGTTATGTCAACAGTTAGTTTGCAATCACAATGTGTAATTTTGAACGCCAGAGTCGATTCCTTCAACTTTTGACAAAAATGATTCATGTAAACTTTATGTCATTAACTGAAAATAATGTTTTTCACCTTGTTGAGTATTTTATGCTTGCCATCCTGTTTATAATGACCTGACAATGTATATAATACTGCGCGGCTTCTCCGTCGTCCATAATTAGCTGCTGGCGCCTCGGGGTCGAGATCACCATTTGCATCTAAACAAGATGTATGAATAAAATCATGAATTAAAAAAAACATTGAAGGTTATATATACTTGACCTTAGTATTGAGCTACTTCCACGAATGAAAAAAGAAAATAATCCGATCTTTATTCATTCAATGGCCACATATAGATTTAAGAAAAGTTTTACATAAAAGAATATAATGAGTGGTGAAACGAAAGAACGAGATGAATTTAAAGTTGAGTGCGACTGAAAAGAGAAGGAATACCAATCGTTGTACAAACTTTAATGGGAGTTGATTTGAAAATTTCGAAGAGCCAATACGACTTGTTATAACATCTGATGCAAATGAGAATTTGCACTCTCAAAGACAAAATATGGAAGAAAATTCTTTTGTTGGATTGGAAGATATGTATTATTAATGCATAGGAATTGGTCACACAAAATTCGTGTTATTCATATCTTCCTCTGACAGAAATTAGTTTTCTGTACTTGGAAATGTATCAATTACATAATTCATAATGATTACTCATGCACTACTTCATCGCGGCTGTGGAAATTATCTATAACGTGATCATGTGATTTGTACTGTAAAAATAGAAAATTAAAGAAAACATATTCATTCATATGTACGTGATATTCTACAGAAGCAGTATACACTGTTAGCGTGTGTTTAAAAACAGAATATTGAATAGTCGTATTTGAATCCTGGTGCATCGATTAGAACTTGGATTATTATGAAATTATTATCTTCAATGATTTTCCCATCCTCTTTTTTATTTTTCAAAGTGATGCGCTCCCTGTGATGTATTCATATACTCACGTGTATACATGTGTGTTCTCTTTTTTTTTTTTCATCATATCCTTTTGAGAATACTGAATGAGAGTATTACCGAGACAAGGAGGTACCAACAAAGTTAAATAAGGGAAACATGAATAAATGAATGTAACATTTTGTAAAAAAGTTTTTAAACAAAAATAACGAAGCATTATGTTCGTGCACTCACCACCATCACTCAACTCACGCAGTGGAAGAACCTTTGTGTATGTAATGTCCTTGTGCGAAGCAAGGAATAATACAACGTCACCCTTCTCATTTTTTATCGGGACAATGTCGAGCAAGCAATTGAAAGGTTTACCTGTAAATAATTCATCATAATACAGTAAATCAGATGGAATGAGATAAAAAGAGTAGTGGGCTTTGTCTGTCCGATTGATCCTGACTAAGTACAGATTTTCTTCAAGGTAATATGTATAAATATTTTGCAGATTTATTACCAACACACCTCCGCTTCAATCTACCAATAGTTTTATTATGCTTCAAATTAAATTTTATTCTTTTGTTTACTCACCATCTTTTTTGTAGAAAACCACTTCGAGTTTCAATTCAGTTTTGCTTTCGAGGCTCTTCCATATTACTGTCTTATCCTCCTCAGTAGTTTCTGGTCCATACAAAAATTTGCATGCGCAACCTTTTTGCATAATTTGCGCCCGCTGGAATCCAGTCAACTCACAAAAGCCATCAGAGCAATAAACAATTGGATAGCTAGTCGAAACTTGCGCATTTCCCAGGACAAAATTGCTATCTGTAACGAAAGTAATTTGATTTGATGAAAGAAAATTTTTACGAAGAGAATTAATTCAGAAAGCGAATTGGTATGAAACAAGAGGGCGAGATCGGTGCTTCAAATCGTGGTTTGCTCCATGTCACCCATTCATTCATTGCTCGTTGATTAATCCATGTTGATTACATAACGGAGTGATATAATAAAACATGTTGAACTGGGAGGAAAAATGAAGGAAGAAAAAGAAAAAAAAAATAACGGTTGAAAGAGTTGCTCATCGACCGACCCTTCATTACATACTCTACTGATGCTATTTCGGATAACGCTTTGAGTCTGGTTTTTTTTATTCTCCCTTTAATCGTTCCCCTACAAGAACCATTCTACCGTAATCAATCAATACTATTTTTAAGTAGTAGATATGCTTGGTTCGATATGAAGCCGCACTCTTGCACTCTCAGAGAACGTGTACTTGATATGAGAGAAGGAAATAAATAATTACGACAAAACTTTTGCTGTTACCTGGTTTATTGATGAGTAGTCAAGAGAGTGAAGATTACCGGCAAAAAAAATTATGTCCTATGAACCAATCGAAGTTATCAGACTTAATGAACGAAAAAAAAACAGGACAAATTTTTTTCCTGTAATTATACCTCACTACAGAAGAATAAATCTGATGAATCGTTTTCAATATAAGAGAAGAAATATTGTGCAAGTGAATGAACCTGTCCGAAATCATCATGGTCGGAAATTGAAAACTCGGCTGAAACCACGGAAAATGAGATAAAAATAGTCATTTCAGCGAAATTGGGAGTTAATAAGCCATTACGTTCTGATAAAAAACGTCGGAGTCTATCAAGTGTCCTCAACAATTCTGCTGAAAAAGAAAATCACAGCTTCATAATCTCTAATATATTGTTATGAATTGCTCAATATAATTTTTGGTGAATACTGTCTAGCATATTGGGCTTTCCAGTTGGAATATAACCGCGATATCATTGTCACAATTGATACCAGCATGAATAACACACTTATATGTAAATATGTATATACGTTTTATAAAAATGTGGTCATTAACACCAACTATGTTGTTAAGTGACATTAAAAGATTAACTTGAGTAGGATTAAATCCATCTGTTTATGCACTATGTATATGAATATACATACAATGAAAAATATAGGAAATGTGATAGAGACCGAACGATGTCGGTAAATTTAATTGTACATTTCTCTATGTACAAGTGATGCAATCGAATTGAATGAAATAAACCATGTATCTATACTGTCTTTGTGTGATGAATTGATTGCGCATGTATCTGATTGTAACGCCGAGCAACTTTTGTTTACATGATAATTTCATTCCGAAGACAGGAATTCTCATTGATCACAAATAATAACATGGTCAATTCAGTTGGAACTGAATCCATAAATTTAATCTGTTTTTTGATTTCGCAATGTGTACTGACTCCATGATGTAAAATAATAATAATAACAATAACTTCATTTTCTTTGTGAACTCATTTCTTTTCAAGAGTGAAATGGAAAATCCAAATCATGTTGTTTGATGAATGGAGTGAACATATTGTTTCCATTTCCTCTTCATATGTAAAGGAAAAAATTAAATATCTCTCAAGCTGATTGACGTGGATTTGATTGTAATATGGCTGCAGGGCGAAAGTTCGTCGTTCCACAAAGTTGTGTTTGTGAGTATTGGAGAATCGATCCAATATTCACAGTAGAGACGAGAGAGAATAAGAGAAAATTTATTCGAAGTAAATTATTCGACCTGCACATCGATGTGACATTATATTATGAAGCGATTCAGTTCTCCGTTCACGTCACGTATATGAACTGTACATCGCACCTATCATCTCTGATGGACAAACATTCCTCTCACATATTACGATGACATAAAACTTTTTTCGAAGTTGAAACAGGTCTTTATGGAGGATGTACAGATGTGAGATGAGTTTATTTTGCTGACCACAAATGTGAGCGCACTTCTGTTGAAAATGACTGCGCTAAACGATTTTTCTGATCTACTACTACTACTACTACTACTACTACTACTACTACTACTACTACTACTACTACTACTACTACTACTACTACTACTACTACTACTACTTGGTTAGCCCCTACTCTCACATGGGTAGTAATACTAAAGTCTGGAAAAGAAGTCGTAAAATATTTATGTATTTCACGAGATATAAAAAAATTCAGCATTATAGCATCCAGTATTTTCAAGGCTCAACATTTTCTAGGTTTTCTGGAGGCGAAAAACATGAAATGAAAAGACAGACATAGAAGAGCGAAATGGGGTGGAAATACAGAACAGTGAGACAATTTGAGAAAACTGAGTTTACGTTACGAGAATATTTATCAGCTCTTCATATATATATATATATACATACACACATTGGTATTTATACAAAATATACATATATATGCATCGGCTCTTTGCAATGGATTTAACGAAGGTAAATTGGGTCACGCGTCGTATTCTTTCTTTCACTAACTCAATGACAGCAAACGCACAAGGACACGGGTGACCCGCGAACATTTCCCTCCTCGTTCTTTCCGTTCTTTATTGTTTCTAATATTTCTTTATGGCTCACTGTGTATGTGTTATTTTGATGTGCATAATATCCTATGTGTTCATTAAAGTTCGATGATACCTGTGGAAATAACAACACTCGTTATCATCTTTGCTCTCCCTTCACCCTCGCGTATTTACATAAAAAAATAAAATAACAAAAATAACAAATCGAGCCCCACATGAATTTTCCCGACGCTTCGAAACAACCAAGTTAAAACTTTTGCACATTGAAGAAGGAACAAATTTAAGTTAGGCAATTTCATAGAAAATTTCACAGATAAGTTCATTTGCAATGGAAAAAGAAGAGAAAAGAAAAAAAATTGGGTGCTTGAGTTTCCACGGGAAAGAATCTGATCAAAGCAAAGCAAAACACTTTGAAGAATGTTTTATCTCGAAGGGAAGGAAATAATCCAAAGATTCACCTGTATACAAATACAGACACGTGCGAGTTTGTGAAACTGCTCTATTTCCAGCTTATACAATTATGGCTCTCAAACTTGTTTGAACCTATCTACGTAGCCACAATGTAAGTGATGGGATGCAAAGAAGGAAATAATCATGTCTCCCCAAATCTATTTCATCCGGCGATCCGAATTTCGGAACTGTCGTTGCGAACGTCAAATACTATTGCACGAGAAAGAAAAAAAGTGTTAACCTGCACTTTTCTTTGAAGTGTATCAACTTCTGTCAATCATCCAGGGCGGTTTCAAGCCGCACGTTCTTTCGTAGGTGGATATTTATTTGTGGCCGAATTGCACGTTGGCAGGCACGTAAATAGAACTTCCTCGCGCTTCTCGCTCTCTCTTCTTTCCTATGTGCTCTGAGCGATTCACGGATTTCCGTGTGCGCACGACCACTTTACACTCGATATTGTCGTGTCGGAGACTCACGTTTGGGTGCATCGACCTTTCAACATGATTTCGTTCATGATATCTGGCGCGGAATTCTGTTCTATATAATACCTGAATGCACGCACAAGCTGACGCATTGTCTTCAATTTTGTTGATCTATGAAGACGTAAAAAACAAAACTTAATCAAAGTACTGCAACATCGCTCAATCTCGTGAGATATGTCGATAATTCTATTATTGTGTACACACGATTGGTGTCTCGATGAGTTCTACATATTTCTGGCGATTATAATGGCAACAAATCGATATATTTTTGGTTGAACCTACTGTGACTATGAAATCATGAATCATGAAACAGTATAAAGTTAAGAGCATTTGTGGATCGCGAATTCATGTAAACGATTTGCGTATAACTCTGTGTTAAATTGGATGGACAGATTTGATATCAGTAATACGATGGATGAAAAGATTTTGTAGGGGTATCAAGAGGCGAATGAGGAAAAATAGAATGCTCTTAATTCGTTCCTTGCCTTGAATTTCTTGCGTATTTTTGGTCTCACTTCTGATTATATATATTTGGGGGATGAATGAGGGGCGATATCGATTCAGTTCTATACCTATCCAGGAACGTGGAAACAAATACCATGAAACCTCCACACGTATATAGATTACTTGAGGGGCTGAAAGAATGGCGAAGGGGAGTGCAGAATCGTCAAGATGTCACGAGGCGAGAATTAATCGGCCACGCGTTCCCCCTGTCACATCTACTTTTTCATTCTATACCTCCACTTCTATCAGTATGAACGTTTATGTTTCGTCTTCACTCTGATGCTTTTTTTTCAGGCTGATGCCCCGTAGGAATAGACACAGTTCGTTAAATTTCCGTGCAAATAGAGCACAATTTGATCAGTACCTGAAGAATATAATTACTCCTTACGTGTATTTAATTTATCTGTGTGTCTGTTGTCCGCTACTTATTTTTCAAATTCTTCCCGCACCCCACTTCGTATCTCACCGGATACGATTTATCTCTTTGGGAGAAGCAACAACTCTATGGCACTGAAGAGCTGTCTTGGAGCATCTAATTACGTTAGTATGTATGAAGTTTCAATACAGGAATATGGGTGTGTTCAAAGTACAAACACCATTCTGTCCCCTATAAGGATGTTTCATCAAGCCTGGTAATATAGTCCTGCCATAATACAAAAAAACTCTTGACAAAAAGTATATGAAAAAAAGGGCCGTGGAAACTATATAAAAATATATGATTTCAACAGTTTTATTGTGATCTGTGATAAATCTACACCATTCCCGTTTTTGTTACACAATTTAAATTGTATCAAAGTCGCAGTTCACTCAGGTATACCAATGAATTCATCGAGAGCAATAAAACACTATTTAATTGCATCGCTATTTTATTTTGAATTTTCAACGCTTTCGCAAAGTATGTGATGAATAGAAGAGGTGCACACAATAAATTTGAATAAAACACGAATAGAGCGAAAAAAATAGAAGAAGAGAATTGTGAATTTTAGGAAAAAAAAAAACAGTCATCAATTACTTTAATCGGATATTTGCCGTTTATATAACGGGGGAATGTTTTCGAAACTGGTTCATCGCTTCGACTTAATCTGATCTATTTTCTCCAACGTTTTACCTCTCGGATAAGTTGATTAATTGTTAGTAATTGGTTGGCATGGGGTCAATGCAGCTAATCTTGAACCGATTGCGCACAGTAAAAACTGACAGGTTATTCAGTCCTATAGCATACAGGAGCCAGCAGGATCATCGGACAAACTCCATATATAATATGGCATATGAGAAAGTAACCAAGCATCATATCATCTATTCGAGTCTCGCAGTCTGACCTGATTTCCCACTGGATCGATGAGCGAGCCATGAAAGATGTCTCAAATAAACCCTAATTCCCCAACTGGGAATCGTCTCTCCTCTCGCTATTTCGTACAAATTTGCTTTCAACCATGTACCATGCCTTACATTTTATTCTTCGAAGTATTCCTATATATTTCTGATAGTCTTTCTTCAAATAATATAGAGAGAAATGGAACGAGAAAAGGAATTTATTAACGATTCAATTAATCGCAGTCAAAAGAAATAAATTTAAGATAATTATTGGATCCTCTTGTTTCCAGCTTCTGCGAGTATGATGGAAACATTAATGATTGATTAGCTAACTATTTTTATTTTTCCACCATATAATACTCTTTCAATTTCTGCGATCCTTTTTCGTCATCTCACAATATCATAAAATGTACAATTTTCCGAGAACCTTCAGTGATCTTCCACGACCACATCCACATAACAGCTTTATACCACGGCGTATGGCCACGGATTCCGTGCACCCGTATCGATACTCTGTTCTTGTGTCGTCCTGCGTTTCCCGCCCCAATCGAACCTATTCCAATACAATCTTCAGCACAGTTACCATCTCTCGAATTGCAGTATCAATCTTTTTATCTCATACGCTCCCCATGAACTTTCTTGACGTACTCTAGAGAGTATATTCTCACTGCTCAGTAGGTCGATCTCATCCTGAATAACACTCACTCATCGTTCCACCGCAATTTGCCTGATCATACGATCGTGCTACATGCGCATCAATAGTAAAAACCAGGAATCTGAATAGTTCATTATTGATCTATGGTAAATCGTATTCAAACTATGCATATAATCTATGTCGAAAATTTGATTTCACCTAACACGCCCACATGCAGTATGAATAACACTAGACCGCACATCGTCAGCCTCAAGTTATCATTATCGGTTCCATCATCAGCTGTTATAGGAATTATCTCCCAGTATATTATATGTAAATATATGTATACATGTCGTTACAGATTATAATATTGGCATAATTCTCTCAGGGCCAATCAACTGATTAATGATAAGATTAATATGTGGCATGACGCATGAATCTTCTATCACCTGCATAATATATATCAATGTAATTCTCATCCTTCTTCCATTCATATTCAAAATATGCGGAGTGTAAAAATATAATTTGTGTTCATGTTAATAGCGACATGTCTCCTACTAATTAAGATTTCCCGATTCCGCAAAACGTATATACATCCATTACTTTTGCTAAATCAATCAATTTTCATCAACATTATATCTTCAGATATACTTAGTTTAATGATATTTCCACTCATATAAAAAGAGTGTTACAATTTTCATGTAGAAAATTCATATTTCCCACTACATTCATACATCCAATAGCTAGCTATCATCGGGATCATGCGGTCTACTGAATACTGAATTGTTCATTTTGTTTCCATCTACAGAAAGTATATTGACTTCACCATGTCAATAGTAATCCAACTTGTTCGATATTACTTTTATGGATAAGTTTGTGTCTATCTCTATTAGTTCACACTGAATTGTGAGGATTTTCTCCTTCTATTACATCTCATCTCGCATGCCGGATGGACAAAAAAACAGTGAATAGATCTTCTTTCACTTATATTTGTACGAAAAAATTTTCCACTTTGACGATGGAAAAATTATGTATTACTTTCAAATAATAAAACGTCGCACATGCGTATTAAGCATGGACAATCGATTGAAAAATAATGATACTAGTGAATCAATATGCATATGGTATGATAAAGAAGGAAGGTTGATAAGTATACAGACTGTGATAGGATAAATGACGATTGAATGAATATTTTTGGAGGGGTTCTATATGCCTGTAGACACCTTCTGCGACCAACATAACAGTGTATTAAATAACCCACCATAAGACGATTAAGAAGATCGAATTTTCATCAAGAAAAAATACGACCAATATTAAATTGAACATGTAATCATATTGTACTCCAATTTCCTTCCAATACTTGCTTTCAGATTTAATCAAGAATATTTCAGAATTTACTCCGGCCATTGATTAATTAATATCGACGTTGATATCAATTTTTCATGTAGTTTCGAAAAGTTCGAATTCGGAAAAAAAATACGATTCCGCAATGTTTTCTCTCTTGCCTTCATCAATCAAATAAACCATGAGAGCTTGTGATAATGTATTGGCCATTGGACTATACACTGGATGAAAAGGTGTATAGGCGGTCGTTTCCTCGGATTGTAGGATTGTGAATACTACAGATCCCACGAATACCCCTCAACAATAATGCCCGTGACGAGGGTATTTATGAAATTCTGCTGTTCGTGAGATGTATATAACAATGCATTTGTAGTACAGTTAGCATAACTAACTTTGATTATTTGATTCCACTGTATTAGCCTGAGAGCTAAGTATATTCGAAAATGAGATTAACATCAGCCACTTTCCGAATTAATCATGCTCATAATTCAATCTATTAAGATATATACGCAATACGATTTGGTTTGAAAGAAATATTATACTCACGAGTGCCATCGAAGCGCGTGGCAATAGTGTCCAGAAATGTGTTTTGAGGAGCGAGGAGGCCCTTCCTGGCCGGCATTGGGGCCGCCTCGCGGAGCTTCGCGCTGACCGGATCTGAAAACAAAATTATTCACTAAAATCCTTATCGTCAATGTCGAACATTTATAGAGATACTATATTGTGTCATAATCAATTCAAGCTATATTCTATGATGAATTACTTCATAGTCGCTGCATAAATTTCATACACTGCAAATGAAAAGGGGGGGATTAATCATTCCTGATGGTAATCCATTGTTAACGGCGCTAGAATGATGCAGCCCGGGCTGTTATATATTTCGAACGCGTTTGTGATTAATTTCAGGAGATACATCACGGTCAATGAATTTGTACATTCAATTTATATTTATATGAATAAATGTTTTGAATTGTTCAATTAACCATGATTTTTAATTTGCAGCAATCTTTTGGCCTATAGTCATGTAAACTACATAAATTGATTCCACAACAGAAAGCCTCAGTTTATACTCAACTTTTCGTTTTTAATAATAACTTCCAATGGTATGAAAATGGACAAGACGATTGAGGTGAAGCATATTGAAGAAGATTAATGTTAACATCAATTTCAATGCAAATCATATTGAATGAAGGTGATCGATTTGTATGGAGACGTATATGATAGGATTCGTACTGACAAGATCTTTTCTAAGTTTACATACCCAGCCAGTAGTTCTTTTCCTACCATTCTTCTTTCATCTTTCACTGTCACTGTTGACATTGCACTCTCACTCTTGCCTCTGCCCTTCTACTCTCTTATGCAATCATATGATGGTGTTCGATCAGGGCAATATGACAGTAAAACAGAGAACGTGATAAATGTAAAGTGAAAGAATGTAAGCCGATTCCCTCATCCGACTCATCGCAGATATTCATAAATAATTAACATGGGATTTGGAATTTATTTACACAACAATGTATATTTGCTCTCAGAAATAATTTCGAGGTGACTGCATGAACGGAAATTGTTTCACGAAACAAATATAAAGTTGAGATGAAACTTCAAGTCTATGCGTACATTGCTTGAACCTTTTTTTTCCCTCTTCCCTCCTGCCAATATTCGTTACTTGCATTCCCCTGAGGCGTTTTGAAAAGTTAACTTACAGAGTATTGTCCTGACGCGGCTTCCAATCGTGTATACAAGTGATCTATTTCTCACCAAATTCCGGAAAAGTTACACCAACAATGGATGTTCCGAAAAGTTTTTTTGTTCATTTCATTCTCTTTGTGATGTAGAGTAAGAGTTTATCCCTGCTTACTTCGAGGCGTTCACAACATCAATATAAAAGTGGAAATTTCATTAAACATATTTCTACCTGAATTATTAAGACTGATAGAACTGGCAAAACATCAATTTCACGACAGAAAAAGTCTCTTCTACTCAGAGAGTTTTGCATCCTTTTCATCTGAATTGTTTGTTTTTCATTTAAACTTCATCACTTATCACCACGTGCTTATAGCATGAATTTGAACTTTCAAGACATAACTCGAAGTAAAACAGCCAATGTTCCTTTCTTTCATTCCAATGGCGACAATTATATTGACAATCTCGCATTTAAAAAAAACATTAAATTCTTGTATCAATAAACTGGCACCTTAGGACAGGTTAACGCGATCTTCGACATTTAATATTACTCATTAATTCATAGATATTTTTCTGAAGTGACTTAATATTAAATTGGCGGCTACCACGTTTGCACCATTTTCCCATCTATATACAATACAATTAACTATCACCACCATTAATTATTCAATGAAATATTGATCGTTTACAAACCACATAGAAAATGAATAGTGCCATCGAAGCCACAATAGTGAATCTCAAATGCACTTGTCCACCTATCTTTTTTTCTTATCCTCTTCCATTTTCATCTATGCTTTATCCTGTCCCACCCTTTCAGTTCCCCCTTTGATTTACTACCTACAGCAATGAATATTTAAACAAACCTCAATGAATCGATTCACAACTCTAATATTTTCCAGGGTCCAATTGTTGGTTTTTTCGTCATCAAGAGCTTCATCCTCTCGAACAAAATCCAGTCCCTGGAAGAACAATACACACTTCTGTATATTTTCGTCCCGTTTTTATTTTCCATTCGCTGATTAATTCACTGAACCACTTGATCGACAAGAAAAAGACAATGAATTCAGATAAAAACCCAGTAGATGAAAGAATAAAAAAATGGATAAATCAGTGAAAAAATAAGTGATAACAATTGGAAGAACGATTAGCACGCACGTTGTGATATGAGTCAAATATATCTCATAATATTCTTGAATGTCCGGGTTCGATATGTATGAGGAACGCACGCGTTGTACGATGGCACTCGCGTAACTAACAGACACGAAGGGAGAAATTGTCTATGCCAATGATGGCCCGGGCTCTGCGTCCTAGTCTGCTCTTGCGCCCCTCGCATCAAACGCAACATGTGGGTATACCCATTTTTACTCAACTCCTACCTGTGCAGCCCATCCTACTTCATCTCATTGTCGTGCATAACCATGTCTCACCTCCTCCCGCATATCACTCAACTCGAATATCATATATGCGAATTACTATATCACTCCTTTCACCCGCTGCTATTCTTTCTCGCTATTTTTTTTTTGATTTTATATGAACCGTAGTATGGAAACTCGAGCAAAATGAAACGATACGAAACATATTCATGGTTGAGTGTATGCTATGAGCTTCGTCCGGATCTACATTATATAGCAAACTGGCGATGTGGCTGACACGCCGTCGCGTTTGAGCAACGGCCTAGTAACTGTTGTTATTTCCAATGTTTTCTGTTTAAACTAATCTGTGATGGAACTACAGTAATCATTCTGCCCAAGTAATATACCTGTCATAATTCTGCATGCAAAATAATATATTATCGAATTTCGACATTACATTGCTATCAATTGCAAATAGCCATTCGACATTCGTAGAAGTTTATCTGCAGAGAGTTCCGATCAATTTTTGAATCATTCAATATGAAATCCAGAATTTGTTATATTTTATATACATAAAATTATCAATGTTGTTCCGAAGTGATGCCCATCAATTGTAGTTAGTGGAGAATATGTGGGGATTTACTGATTATGGGTATACGCATCATAGTGGCTGCACACAGAAAAAATTATCACTCGCCTCGTAATACAGGTAGTAATACTATGACCGCCTGGCGCTATATACCATCCACTTACCACTCCACCGATCGTTATTCCCCCCCGGGTGGATTTGCTCGCACTGCTAACCAATATGAACAAATAAAATCACAGTACATGAAATAAATAGTAAAAAATAGACTTGAGAGAAGGGTTTGCCAGAGAAGAAATAAGAAATATAATAAAGTACTCGAATAGCTGATTATATAAATACCTCATCGGATTGTATGAAATATGTAAATATCACTGCCACAACACTTCTTCAGTCGGTGTCTTTTGTTTTTTTTTGTTTGCTGATTTTTTTCTTTAATGAAGGAAGAAACATTCTATGTTTATTGAATATGAATATGGTGATAATTTCGCTATTTCTGCTCTCCAAGGAGAAGGAAAGAGACATCCTAAGAAAAAAATATTGCAAATCAGATTGATTTCTGAAGCCTGAATTGAAAACTACAGACGGCTGGGTAAGTATTGAACGAGTAGATCATTCAACTATTATGCTGATTCCATCTATTGCCGGGCAACTAGCATTTCCCTAGAATTATTCATTTGATATATCTCACTTAGCATGCCAGAGTCAAGTTATTCTCGTAGTGTTCAATCGAAATAAATTCGAATAATTGCTGCGGACTCATTTAGAAAGTTTGGAACTCAAGCAGCCTCATAACAGTCACTCGTAAATATTGTGTGTTCACATGATAGCTTATAATGTTTAATGGATAACTTGGCGCAGGTCAGTTACTCTCCATTGTGTGACATGCATTACTTCCTCCTGCTCATTCTCACACTACACCCTCCAGAGTGAGTCAGAAGGTCGTTGACTGTTATCGCGTGATACAACCTCATAAGCCATGCAGGTTAGCCCCGTCCAACTCACAGACATTTAAAATATATATATTGCCATCGCTCTCCTCGCAGCACAAATAAATGCTCCAATTTTTTTTCTGAACCAACGGAGCGACGACATCATTTTGATTGATGCCCAGTCGCAAGATTCGATTCTTCATAAAGAGAGATGTTGTACTTTCGATGAAACAACATGTATTCCGATGGTATTCTTATATCCCACCTCATCTTTATAGCTAAATTGATGTATACACACGTTTGTATATGACATGTGACAGAAGAAATGACGATAACTTCGAACGTTGTTCATTTCTTTCGCTCACTACGTTTTTCCACACGCAATTGGGGAGAATTCAACACTGGTATATATATCATGATGAATTTATGAATATTTTTTGAATATTTGTACGAACACAAAGGTGTATACATGGGATTCCATGGAGAGTGGGAGAGAAGGGATTGACTTAGTGAAATGTCCGCAGTGCTGAAGCGAAGCGTAAAACTGTCTTCGGAAATTAAATGGAGAAGTAGGAAGGCATGAGAAAATAATTGGGATATGAAAATTCTGAAATCTAATTTGCTGAAGAAAAATTTCGTTCCAATAAACAAGAAAAATGCAAATTCGTGTCATGTGCATCCGACGCGAAATAATCGATACAAGAATGTCTGAATGTACCTATATTCGGATATGGAGAGATTTTTTTTCAAACGTGGAAATTGACGAGCCTTTTTTTTCACAATCATGTAGGCGTTGTAAAAAAAGCTTGAGGGGTTGGGGAATAGTAAATAGAACATTCATGAGAAGGCAAGAAGAGAAAATCGAGAAATTTATAATTCGGAATTTTTCTAAAAATGAGATGGGTGTTTAAGAAAGCTCATCTTCTCCTACTCTCCTTCGTATAATCGCCTAAACCTCATCCCTTTTATCGTTGTGGTGGTATATCGTGAACTAGCTTCGACTGATTACATTCAAATTGAATAAATGTACTGTCCAACGTAAAGAAATCATCTGAATTCCAATCTCATTCTCCTCATTGATCCAAACTTTCATTGAATATACGAGAGGATTGTTATGGAGAACAATTAAATATTAGCGAATATGAAGTTTCTTCAACTATCCTTTCACATTCAATTAAATACAAAAAAATGATTCTGCTACATTGAGATCATCAGTATTTAATAGTCTAGTGTATGAATCAATTGACTCTGGTTAAGTTGTACCAAAGCTTTATAAACAGATAAACATAATAAATCAATTACCTTCCATATTTTCTATTTTTTTCCATTCAGCCATAATCCAAATATCTGCAATATTTTTATAATATTCAAATCTTGAAGATCCAATGGATTCAAAATATTTCTCCGCATCTATTGTCGATTTTGAAGAGCTATTCTCACATACCTGAATATTGCATGAGTATATCCAAGCAAATATATCAATCGTTCATCGAATGAATTGCCGCATTGCCGATGCTGTGTTTGCGTGTGGAGAAATGTGACATGGGTATACAAAATATAGGCTTCTGCGAGTTACATGGAGTGCAACTCATTGCAAGTGCGAGCTAGAGTGCAGCGTACTCTATTTGACCCCCACGAAGTGGAAGACTTATCGACCTGGCATGGTGTCAGCTTCCCAGGCCGGCACGATATAGCACGTGCTTCTGAGAAAAATACACTACCGGTATACTCATGAATTTTTTTTTTTTTTTGCGATCCATCAAAGAACTGCGGTCACACTATTCATCAAAATTGAATCAGAACGTATTTAAATTTTGCTCGTGTATTGGAACGTCTATATAACAAAGATGAAAGAAAAGCAAATTTGCTATTATTACTCATCTGTATAATGATTCAGTCAATGTTTTTATGACCTGTTTGTAACATTTCGCGTGTGGTTCGACGCGATGTGATGCTCCCGGGCGGGAGAACCTTCCAACTTCCACTTCAATCACCGCCACTTATCTCTTGACAGATGTATATTCGTTATCATGAACTTATTCTATCGTAATGTCCCATGATAGAAGGGTGTGAAAATCAATGACTCTGTGTCTCGAATGTGTGAAATCAAATAACTCCTTTTGTTTTTCTTTTTCAAATAAATAATGTTCACTGCAGTTATACCTTGAAACTGCCTAACACTCGGATGGTTCATCAGAGTAAATAAACGATTGACTGAATCGAATGGGGATGATTGTTGATATGCATTTTAATAGGCACTACTTTCTTGCACATAGGAAATACAACATTCTGAATGAATGTTTGATGGATATTTATTCGTAGAAAAAATCTGTATAACCGAAGTGTGATGATGAAGTGCACAAACAGTTCGTGTCATGCATTATGACATGTGCTGCCACTCGTGTGCACTCCAAGAAGTTGAATGGGAATTAGATAACGTGTGTACATGATGCAGCGTTTTGTATTTTTATTTCAATTGCAATCATTATCATAAATATTGAAAAACGAAAAAAAAAGACGTCATGCATGATGCTACCAATCCGTAGTGAATCAACTGACGATATGGCCTGTAGGTAATAAGTCGAAAGGTTTTGTAATATTCGATCCACACGTACAAAAAGAATATTGTTCAAAATACAATATGACGAAGGACGGTAACCAGATAATGGCAGAGGCCCTTAAAGCCCAAGTAAATTAATTTAGTTGATTAGATTTTTATCATAATAGATTTAACACTCATGAATAGATATTTTTCGGTATTTTTTATTTTGTAGCTTGCGATTTCGAAGGCATTTCATAAATTTAATTGACATGTAAACAAATATTATAAACTATTCATAATTAGTTCTCACATACGTGTATATTGTTATATTTTCATGTTTATTTCTATTGATAATCGGTTATCACACTTATTCATCACCATCAATGTGGCGATCGTTGATGTCACGATGAAAATGATAGTACAAACTATTATCCAAATTCCTCCATGCTAAAATTAAATATTATGAATTTCTAACGATTAGTAAAAATCATTTGGGTTTTCCCAGAACGTAATTGACCTGCACTGAATATTTTCATACATTGCTGATGATCATATTACAGGGTCTGACTTATGTATTTGGCATTTTGGGACATCCAGTAATTGAATTGGCACTTAGCTTCCAAGGAGCAGGGCTTCGTTATCTAGGATTTCGTAATGAACAGGCAGCATGCTATGCTGCACAAGCTTATGGTTATCTAACAAGTAAGTTACGTGATGTTTCCAGAAACATATGAATCATACATGTGACATTGCATTTAATCAACACAGGAAAACCGGCTGTGGTTCTGTGCGTATCTGGTCCTGGGTTATTACATGTGACTGGTGGAATGGCAAATGCGCAAACAAATTGTTGGCCATTGATTGTATTGGGTGGTTCATGCCCTTTGGATCATGAAGGTATTGGGGGTTTTCAAGAATACCAACAAGTCGAAGCCAGTAGACCGTACTGCAAATATGCCGCTAGACCACCGTCGGCAGCACTCATTCCCTTACATGTTGAGAAAGCCGTACGTCTATCAACCTATGGACGACCAGGTGCTGCGTACCTAGACTTGCCAGCAACTATATTGCGGCAACAAGTTCATGAAAGTGAAATATCAATAGTTTCTCCATGTCCACCACCACCGTTGATCTATCCATCACCCAAATTGGTTGATGAAGCAGCTGATTTGCTTGCACGAGCCAAAACTCCTCTCATAATAGTTGGAAAAGGTTTCTATTATTTAGCGATCTACGTAAAATAAATGCTACCTGATCCATTTTTGTTTTTGTTAGGTGCGGCATATGCATGTGCTGAAACCGAAGTACGTGATATAATTAACTCTACAAATCTACCATTTCTACCTACCCCAATGGGAAAAGGCGTAGTCTCCGATATGGACGATCATTGTGTTTCCACCGCTAGGACAGTAGCATTGCTTCATGCGGATGTTGTGCTTCTATTGGGAGCAAGACTGAATTGGATGTTACATTTTGGTCGACCCCCAAGATTCCAAAATAATGTTAAAATAATCCAGGTGAGAAGTGATTTGAAGTGATGAAGTCGATTCAGAATATATGAAATAACAGATGTATATTTATTGATATTGAATAGGTTGATATATGTGCCGAAGAGTTACACAATTCAGTAGCATCGAAAATTGCTATACAAGCTGATTTACAGCCTACAGTCGCGTTATTGAAGAAAGCTCTCAGTGAAAAGCAATTCCGGGTTGATAACAGAGGCAAGTGGTGGACAGAATTGCGCAGTCAGAGTGAAAAAAATAAGCAAATAGTGTTGCAGATGTCAATGAATATTTCACTTCCACTTAATTATTATGCAGTTTTCAAACATATCCAGGAAAATATCCCACGAGGTAATTGAGAGAATTGTTACTATAACTTAGTATAAAAGTGTTATTCAAAAACAATCCCATAAATCTATCAACTTTTTAGACGCAATAATCTGTTCGGAGGGTGCTAATACTATGGACATTGGTCGCACAATGCTGTTGAATACGAAACCACGTCACAGATTGGATGCAGGGACATTCGGTACGATGGGAGTAGGTTTGGGATTTGCAATCGCCGCTGCGTTGTATTGTAGAGATTCAACACCGTTAAAACGAGTTATTTGCGTTGAGGGAGACAGTGCTTTCGGATTTTCAGGCATGGAAATTGAAACAATGTTCAGGTAATCTGACGAAAAATAATTTTTGTTCCGTTCCCATCTCGAAATTTCACTTTGGTCATATTCTCATTTCCATAATTTCAGGTACAAATTACCAATTATAATCATCATTGTAAATAATAATGGAATTTACGGAGGAGTTGATAAAGAAACATTCAGACAAATTCAAGCAGCTGGCGATCCAGCAGAAGTGTGAGGATCATGAATTAATACATTTAAATTGATGTTAAATATTACCTTCTATTTCAAATGTGACTGATAATATGTTCAAATTAAAAATTGACAGGACCCCACCTCAATCGTTGACTGCTGAAACTCATTATGAGAAAATGATGGAGTTATTTGGCAAAAAGGGGTATTATTGCACAACCCCAGAAGACATAAAAAAGGCTCTACACAACTGTTTAGAGGTAACATAACGAACAATTCAGACATTATAAATATGATGCAATCATCAATATAACCTATAAATAGCAATTTCTATTCTCCTCGTTTCAGGAAAAAGATGCTCCAAGTTTGATGAATATCATGATTGATCCTTCGGCCGATCGTAAAGCACAGACATTCAATTGGCTTACACAATCCAAATTGTAAAAGAAATTTATAACACATTCATGAGTAATTTTATATATGGGAACATGAATACACTGTTTGGGATAAGTGATATTTTTGATTGAGCGTCATTTCATTGTCATTGAATGATTTGTTAAGTATTAGGTGTTCATTACTGACATAAGTTTGTGGGTTATTCCATCGACAGTTGCTAGGTTCAGCAAGTTCACTGTGTTATCATCATCATTGACAGTTAAAATTTCATTTATAGATTTGACGCCAAGTTGTTGAGCGACTTGCGTCAATGTATTATTTGCTTCTTCGGCAGCGACATATAAATTTCCCTTATCGCAAATCATTTCATTTATCATAGACAATTCCCGTTTGCTGGAAATAAAATTTTCCATTTGAAAATCTTCCAGTTTGCCAATAATAAAGCTGCATACAACGGATACATGAATGTTACGACTCACATTTTCAGCGTGACGGCCTGCGTATCATTTAATGTTTTTTGCGTCTCGATGTTCACACGTATTACCGACAATTGTGACATAGCTTATTCTTATATCTCACCTTTAATTAATGTTCAAATTATCACCCGAATGTTATATTCGATAAGACAAATAACGTGACTGTGATAATAGTTACAGCTGATCACAGTACCCTTATAAGATGTAGAAAGGGTAAAATTCCATCGACGGGAACAAAGCTGCAAACGTATCGGGCGCTAAATTCAAATTTCCTAAACCTTATGAATTCATCATTGTCATGTCATCGTTTTAATGCATGATATTATAACCTATCATATGTGTACTGTATTATACCCTCACTTCATGTTAGGTTTTCACAAAGGAAAAAACTTATTTTTTGGACACAAGTCGGATGATTATTACTATCTGCATGTGACGTATTCATGAAATAGTTCCTAATACTATGTAGAATCATTGTATTCATTGCAATATCATTCGCATATATACTTTTAATAGGAACCTGTGCCAATTCGTCATTAGTGACAACGCCATAGGATAGGATAATGAAAACCCAAAGTTTCAGT